>JABJVR010004823.1:0-14253 GCA_025773905.1 Chitala chitala | reverse complement strand
TGGTGGGTTGGCGCCCTGCCCTGGGTGTCCCTTGCCCTGCGCCCTATGTGCTCTGGGATGGGCTCCAGGTTTCCCCGTGATCCTCACCAGGAATAAGTGGTTAAGATGATCGATGGATGGATGTCCCCTTTGCATTCAGCTAAAATTCACAAAATAATGATTTTTAAATATAATTTCATTTTTTATGCCCGAATGGGTGAAACCTGAAAACTGAATGTGATGTTTAATTCCATTGAGCAACACAAAATCAGGTCACGTCAGTGAGTGGTAATGACGGGATAAATTTCATCCATTTCTTTGGCACCAAGACTAAAGAGTGGAGGGGATGTAATGACCTAATCGTTTTAGCCCCCTCTGATGGCTACCATTGTATTCCTTTTGTCTTCAAATCGGGTGTTATCGCTATTACTTGCCCTCACTGCTCGCTGTTTATTTTATCACAGAAAAAGTCATAAAATCAGCACGAACAAGTACATCGGGTGAAACGTGTCCCGTAGATCTGAAAGACTCCTACTTCTTTTCATGCACCAGTGACATGCGTGGTCCCGCATGTCTCCCAGAGAGGCCCGATGACAGACGGCACGGATGAAAGCACATCTCTGCTAGATGATTTACCTCCACACGCTTGCCAAACCACACTCCAATCTGAGTCCTGGCAAACGTAAAAACGTGTATCAAAGCGGCCGGCAGGTTAGAAAATACGGGAAATGTGTTGCCGAAACAATGTAACGTACAGTACATTAATCTACTTTTGTGTTCTGCGCAGGTGTAGACATGCACCAACGATGTTGTGAACGCAAGATACAGAAAAGACCAGTATTTATAACTCTTTAAATGAGAAAATACAAAATAGCAGAACACAATGTATACATATTATGTGTAGAACAGAAAGACTACAGACCAAATATAGGGCAAGGGTTCTATGGAGGATAATCACTAAGAAGAAAATATTCAGAAAGCTAATCTTAGTTTTTTGCAATCTAGATCAAAGAAAAAATCTGACCTATTTGTCGAGCTGCACGCACAGTAAACATTTTCTGCTCCGCCAACCCTTTAATGAGATGTTTTTTTTTTTTTAGTATGGGTATTCAGTCTGGAAGAAATAATACCCAGATAACAATATGAGCTTTCATACTCATTAACATGAGTAAAGGCGGCAGTTATTGAATATGGAATGCAGTCATTATTTTTGATCATATCTTCAGATGTTTTGTTCTCAAATGCCTATTTTGAAATACTGGATTTTATTTTTAATTTACAATTTTATACAAATGCATTAGGGTAACGCCCTTGCCTGTTGTGATGCCTGTGTCCTCTAGATGTCACCCTTCCTTATGTCTTTTGCTGAGTCATTGTCATTATATTGTCAGTGCTTTCCACCCATGCCTCGTTTCCCTTGTTTCTGCTTAAGGTCTCCTCCTGTGTTTGTTCCCTGCCAGTTATTGTGGTGTTGAGAATTGTGCTGTAGCGTTGTGTTGTGTTGTGTACTGTTAGTCATCGTGAGCTATTGAAGCCTAGTTCTTGCCCTATATTCCCTTTTTTGCCCTGTAATAAACCTCCCTTTATGCACAGTGGACTTTGCCTTTCTTGCCTGCTTGGCAAAACATTACAGTTGTAAGAAATAGAGTAAAACTTAAAGTTACCTAATGTGATGCAAAGAGTAAGTGTGAACTGAGACCACTCAAACTCCTTCACAGTAAGTATCTGCCCTGCAGTGTCTGGTGTATGTCTTGCATTTTTCTCCCAGTATTTTGGCAAGATGAATAATCTAAAGCATTAGCAACAGGGGCTTCCATGGGACAAGTGTGTAAGATTAAAAACAGATGAATCTTTTTGTGAAGTGGGGGGTGGTGATGCTAAAACTAAGAGAAGAAAAGCAAAGAGGGGGAATACTTGAACTGGCGCACCAGTTTATCATGCAAGCATTAAAATTCCTACTGAAGCCATTAGAGTGGGGGACATATTAAAAAAGCTGTAAGAATCTCAGCAACTTGTTTCTGAACCAAGAAGATGCAAAGCAACATGTCCTGTTATTTTTGGTAACTTGGTCTTGTATGTTTCTAAATTGATTTTATTGAAATTGAGACAATTTTTTTTTTTTTTTCCTTAATGTTTCATAATTTCAGTTCTTTTTTATGCTAATGTATTGAGCAGACTTGCATTGATTATTAAACTAAGTTACAATTATGCACCAAAAATTTTAATAGCAATATGGACAACACGTGTTTATTGGCATCCATGTCTTTACTGTAAAGCCCAGGATGTAATGACTAGATTTTCACTGAAATTTCATCACCTCTACATTTTTCATGTGCAGAAACCCAAACACTTTGTTTCACCTTTTTAAATGTCTTAATGTCCAGTTATCCACACAAAAAGGTGTGGGCTTCTTTAGCATGCTGTAATAGCAGCCTGGTGGCTCAATGGGCTGGGAAGCAGACATCTCCCAGTTCAAAGGTGTGTCCTTGAGCAAGACACACACAAAAAAAAAACTGTAAACTCCCCACAGGGTGCCCTGTGAGTTAAATGGGTTAAATCAAAACAACTTGTAAAACAAATTCCTTACATGACAAACATAGTTGACCATAAACCTAATTCCCCTATAGTGTTTAATCATATATTACATTAAGTGTGTCATAGGGGCACACAATAAAGCAGCCAACACTTTTAAATAATTCTTTAAATGCATTAAAAATGTGATTTATTTATTTATATTAATATTTTGAGATTATTATTAATCTGAGATTATTGTCTATTGAGCTAACAAATATTTAACAGATATGACCAATTTTAAGGGTGATTCTGTGTGCTCACTTTCATTTTGTATTGCATAGCTTTTGTAAGACCCGACAGTCTGAACAGGAGACCTCTGCTGTTATTTGGAAGAGTGGCGCAATGAAACCATAGTGCCCCGAACCATAACCTGCCATCTGCTGCCCTGTCTGCTTGAGTTTGGGAAACACCTTTCGGGACAAACCCAAGCCGCAACAAATAAAGGCCTGTTGCAATGTGTCTGGTGGACCTCACGGCGTCTGGCGCCAAGCGGCGGGAAGACAACAATCTGGCAACGCCGCTCAGGTGTCGCAGTGGTGAAATGGTAAGCAGTGGAAAACACTGCGGCGTACACATGACGAGTCACATGCCACAGAGCGCACACAGTCAATAGTCTTTTAGGAAGGGGCAACATCGTTTCAGTGCTGGTACCCACAAGAGCAGCTGTGTGTGCATAGCCTGGGAGGTTCCTGCTTAACTTAAGAAGGAGAAAATGATGAGCCAAGCACTTCTGATTAAATGATCACATTGACATTGTGCAGAAGAACGACGTGGAAAATTACACAATTAGCTTTATGGCTCACATCACAGGACGTTAGATGTGAAGGTCTTGTGCCTGCACCTGGGATGTGATTAAAGAAAGCGTTCCTGTCGGATGCTGGCAGAGGTACTGTGAGCACAGTCTTTAGGTTTTGGCAGTAAATATCTATGAGCCAGGGCTTAATGCTGTGTACATTGCTCTGCATCAGAGATCTGTTAACCACATACGTAGTGTGCTTTAAAGGTGATGGCTTGCCCCTGTCTGTGTCTGTCCCAGAATGCATTGGGTGCTGTATGTCCAACATGGGTCAAGGCTCAGCTGTGAGATTTCACAGTGGAGACAGCTCTGTGTTGTGGCCTTTCAAAGACCCAGACCCCAAAATAAACCAAGCTGCGTCAGTGTGTGTGCTCGTCTGCTACGGTGTATTTCGGGATAAAGAAATAGACGTTTGGTATGTGTTTGAGAAGCTGAAACAACAATCAGAGCAGTTCCCCTCAGAAAAGGCAAAGCTAAGAAACGGGCTGAACCAGTCTTGCACTGAGTTAGCACCTTTGTGTTCAGAGGCCGCCTCACACACACAGCAAGCAGTGCTTGTCCAACAAACAGCCCTTGTTCTTCCTCTCTGTATTCCTGAGAGAGGTGATATGTTAACCACTGTTACACGGCCACTCGTTTGGTTCTGTTCACCAGCATTAAGCAGACACTATGTAATTTAAATCAAAGTGTAGGAAAATGCAGAAAAAAATCAATAGAACAATAAATAAAAATTAAACAATTTTAAAATTGAAATAAATTCCAATTAAAATGTATTTCATCATGTATATCATATCTAAATACAATATGCAAAAACATTGAAATTTTGTTCTGTCGAAACATCAGAAACGGGGAAGATGAGACAGACCAGTGCAGGGATGAACCTTTTTTATATCATAACTGTTTATGGAGGTTTAATTTAACTAGGTAAGAATATATTCATGATGTTCCTTTCATAATACTTGAAAGGCTTATGTTAAGTATGATCAATATAACATTGATATTGCAGTTTTTCAAAAGATGAATGTTGTGGTATTATCTTTTACATCTGTGACAAAATAATGCTTTCTTTTTCAGAAAATAAAAACGTCAGTATGTGCTGTGTTGACTGTCCAAGCTGATGTGCACATGCTGACCATTCCCACTGCATTCACCTGCTCAGAGTTCCAACGAGCCCAGACCCCAGCCACATGAACAGATTCATTGTAGGTAATAAGCCAAAGCACATACTGACCCATTTTTATAAAAAACTACGCCTCTCTCTCTCCCTCCCTCCCCTCTCCCTCCTTCTCTCCCTCTCTCCCTTTTTTCTGTCTATCTCCCTCTTCCACTCTCCCCCTCCCTCAATCTATCTCCCTCTCTCTCCCTCTTCCTCTCCCTGTCTCGCTCTCCACCCACCCTCTCTCTCCCCTCCTCCATCTCTTTCCCTTTCTCTCTCTCTCGCTCTACATTATGAACACTCACATTTATATTCTCCTACAAATGCAAACTCACTTACTGATTTTCCTAGATGCTCCCCATTGCACTGACATGCATGGGCACATACGGTATACATGTGATCTCTTCCTTCTACCCTGGATCAGGATGTGCACAAATGATGTCTGCGATGCTCTGAGTTTTAGCTCACCATAGTGCAATATTCAGATCTGAGGGAATGGACATTGTGCAGCCTATTTTAAATTAGGGACTGTTGTGCTGTCTGCGCATATGGTGATATAAGTCATAGCTCACATAATGTCTGAGGCGTGGATTAAAAGCACAGCTTGGGAGCCTATGAGCCACAGAAGAAGTGCTGACAGATAGTACGAGCACATCTTGATTCCTACTTTCCCTGTAGCTAATGTGGAAAAGCAAGCTCACAGTCTGTGCTGCAGTGGAAAGCGGCTAGCGTCAAGTACGCTGTCAGGCAACGCTCAATTGAGAGCAGTTTACTGCATGTCAGAGATCATTTAATGAACACAGGAAAGAAGGCCATGGTCTGCTGAAGTAATATGACAGAGTGCCTGCATAATGAAAAAATATCCAAGGTCACGGTTTATAGCTTTTCCTGATATCAAGACAGCTGTCAACCAAATTAAATAGTTTGCCCTTATTATAATCTTAAAATTGGTAGACATAAAAGACTGACTAATCATAAGTGTTTAAACTGTGTGTATTCACTGTGTATAATCACACACACATACGCACACACACACACACATATGTGTGTATATATATGTGTGTGTATGTATATGTATGTAACTAAGTCAAAGTAACAAGGAGGATTAAAAAAACAAAACTGAAGGTGTGTAGATTTTGGTGTTACAATTACAACACTTTTACGTTTCTTCCATATTGAGGCTCTATGACAGTAGAATTTTCTCCATTCTCTGTGACATTCTGTTGTGTGGATGCCAGGTGCCCTTGCTTCCTCCTACACTCTGAGGGCATTGTGTTTTAAATTATAGGACTTTATAAATGGCCTTGCCTCTGTTTGTTTATGCTCTGCCACCACAGTGGTGGCCTGGCCTCCCTTTGAGGGGGTGGAGGCCAGGACTGCCTCTGCCTCATCAGTTCATGCTGTGGGAGCGCAAAGTCAGAATTTTAAATTTAGATGGGTTATAATGCTGAGCTTCATTCATGTTTTATGATTTGTGGCTTGAATCAGTGATTCTATGTAGCCATTTTCACACATTTACTTCTAAATGAAGTAACATCTTCAAAAGCAAACATCAAAAGCAAACAGGGGTGACCTGGAGGAATACCCCAGTGCAGGCAGGACACTGCAAAACAATGCACATTCACTAACTTCACACACAACTCTGTCTTGGCTTCTTTGTTCTTCTTGAAAGACCCACCTGAAGCAGCGCAGACATATAAGATTACTGCACGTACAACAACATTCAAAAGTCAGAAGGAAAAACTACACAAATATATTTCCTGTAGTCATGGGAACTAAGAGTGACACATAATACCTAATTAGTACTTAAAAAGGCTTGATTCCCACCCATAATCAGAATATCGTTTCATCACCTTTCTTCCTGTTTAATCTTCGCTCTTTCTTTCATTCAGTTATTTCATTATTTTGAGTGCTTTGAGTCATGGATGAGCAGACGTCGGGGCTCAGGTTACCCTTTTGGTCCTTTGGTCCTGCAACATAAATAAAAAGCAATTGTTTACAAAGACAATTGTTTAACAGGCTGAGTTTTATGCAATATAGCGATCGAACACAGGGTTATAAAAGGTGAAAGATGAGAAAGAGCAGTAACTGCTGGGCTTGTGTAACATAATCGTCCCTAGCAGGTCTCTGATAGGAATTGTGGGAACGGTGATCTCTCTTTACGGTGAATGTCTGGCAAATTGAGAACTTCGCTTTGCTGTGAATTAAAAGCTGCTTTACGGGTAATCAGGTGTAGGAACATGAATTATTGATAATTTGAACAAAAGATTTTTTCGCTGTCTATTTTAATCTCTGACAAACACACCTGTTCGCACAAACACACACTAGGGCACGATGCTGCACACTGACTATATGCAGCGATCAGCTATGCATTTCAAAAATGTATACAGTTGGTGATCAGTCCTTCCTCGGACACATAACAGTAAGTGAAAAGTAAAGTGCAGTAAATCACCGTGGCTGCCAAACATTCATGTTTTTGTGCTCTCTTGTGATCCGCAATGCACATCATTAAGGTCAAAGGTGAAATAAGATGCCTTGGTCTTTACAAAACATGTAAGAAATGGTTACGACTGTAAAAACTGATTCAAACAGGCCACGTAACAGAACTGTTAGAAAGGTTGCACAATGTGTCAGCACCTTTTAAAAGATGGGTTTGGGTGAATGAGAACTGCCAAATTCAAAGCTACACACTAGCCTGTAAACTCTGGCATTCCATCCTTGTGGGATCAAAGCCATGGTCTCTGTTTCCACTGGTTTGAAGTTCCAAATGCACATACCTGCTCTACAACATCGATGTGGGTCACGCTGAACCTCATGGAATCCTGGATCTCAGCTGGATGACGAGATCAATGCTCAGATAATGGCTGTAGATTCTTCTCTCAGATCAGGTGGAAATCTAAACAGAATGCCACAATGCAAAGCAGATTTTTGCCTTTTTTTGGCCCTACCCTACTGAAGGTGCTTTATTTTAAGAATTTTTTAGGCTGTTCCATGATGTACTCAGCCTCCATATCAAGCAAATGCTTTTCCACGGAGTCTAATCTGGAGAGTGTTCTAAAATACATACGGTCCCTCTGGTTTTGTCGCTAAAGTACATCCCATGGATTATGTAACCACGTAGTGCATTCAGAAAAGAATTTAAACGGATTAATCAGCTTGGGGTGGATATTGTAAGTGCAGGCAAATTTCCAAGACAAGGTCAATTTTCATTCATGGCTGTATTCCATGTTTAATGGACAATGGAATAAGTAAATAAAGACTAAACATTGTCACATCTGAAAACAAAGGACATGCATCACATGGTAGAGCTTTGCTGACACGGTGCATTTTGAACTGATGCCTTTCCACAGAGAAGTAACAGTACACGTGCCAACAGGAGGCACTTCTCATGTTTGCACTGTAGAGTTTATTCTGATAAATGTTCCCTTCAGGCCTTCAAAACTGCTGTACATATTTTTCCTCCTGAGTCCCTCTGAAGACTTCCAACTCTTATGCTCAGGTTCCCAGAAATATGATTGGAATAGGAGTGCAGCTGCACAATGCAAACATCTACTCTGCTGACCATGACAGCCTGTAAACCTGATTCATCTCATGGTCTTTATCTTATCCTCCCGAGACCCCACATATGCATCTGTGCCCACCGTAGTGGAAATTTTTTCTCTGCATCTCCTCTTTTACGGACTTGAGTAATACTTCTAATTCCTGGTGTAAGCTGTAAAAAAAAAAAAAAAAACAAAAAAAAAGAAAAATTGTATGATGCTTTTTTTCATCTAAAAGGGCAGAAAATTTGAACACAATAAGAACTGTGCTACATTATTTTTCTTTGGTTCTCAGGAGGACATGGTCTGCCATGATACAGCCATGAACCCAACATTACTGCTACCACTAACTCAGCACCATAAACCCTCGTAATTCCACACCAAACAGTGCTGTGCTCTTTGCAATCAGTATCAGTTATGCTTTTCTCAAAGAACACAACTGGCTGAAATTCTTCATCTTAAACTTACAATGTAAAGTACCTAACAGTCAGTCTGGCAATATAACAGTAGCCCTACAGTTCTGAAGCGTCTAAAAATTTGCATGTGACATTTCCGCCTTGATCCTTTAATATTCCAGCACAAAACCAGATGGTACACATATCTCGCCATGACCCCTCTGGGTAAAATGAACAAGATTGGACTTCACACATACAACAGAGGTGTGAACATCAAACACATCTAATTAAAAGAGTAATGAGTTCATTTTCCCATTAGAAGTAATTAAACTTCAAGTTGTAACATTTCGACACAGACGTTACTAATGCAAGAAACACATAAATCCCTGTGTACTAGTCCAAAGTTAAACAGGAAGTCATGGCTAATATAAAAGATTTAACATGGCCATTATTCCAATGATGGTAACCCACCATGTGCAGTCACTGTTTTCTTTCAGCCCCACAGTGATTAAAACATGAGGTCTGGTCAGCTGCTCTAACTCTGTTGTTCCCTCTCCTAGGGAACTGCTAGCCAGATCCTCTTACTGTTGAGGCACAACTGAAACTGTTGTAAGAACAAGAATGCAGGGTCATCCTTAGTGACACATGCAAAAAAAAAAGAAAAAAAAAAATCTAAGGAGCATTTAAAGGAGAATTACATCAACATTTACAAATGGCTTTAGGAGGACATAAAACAAGAAAGAATGGAGTAACAACAGATGACAGAAATTACACATGAATGTGTAAAGGAGTTGCCTATAAGTCCTTACTGAACAACCATCTGTAAAACTGTAAATTACATGCATTAGGCATTGATATTTAAAAAAAAAAAACTTGAAAGTTTTGAAGCAGCACCATAATGATTCAGTGCATGGTGTTTGACTGGTCAACAGTTTTTTTTTTTCCTTAATGGTTTTGTGTGATTTATTGCAAGAGGCTGAAATTTATGTCCATCTGTATAAACTGCACAGTTTATGACTGAAAAGGTCCTGTTCCCTTAGTACTGACTGACATTAAGAAAACACTGTGGCCTTTTTAAACCAAAGGACCAGCTACCATTTAATGCTAACAACACATGTGGGTGTGCAGGCCTTTCTCAGTAATCTTCTGTACTGTGTGTTAATGGCTGTGCGTGTCGTTAATTTGAGCAGCTACTAAGACAGGAATGAATATAAAAAGAATGTGGGGCGGCCCGCCACGTGGGGACGAGGGAGTGACGGAATTAGAGCAGACACACAGACCACACGTTCCAGCACAGGTGATGGACATGGCAGAGATCACAAACTGGTCCAAAAAAAAACAGCAAGGGAAACATATTTTGACAACTGTAGCCAAACATGTAAAAAAGCTGCTCAATATTCGTAGCAGCAATTTTAGAATTAAAGCAGCTAATCTCTCCTCAACAGAACACTTAGTATATAAATGTAATGTAGCGTTATGCTTCAAGGCTAAATTGAGTATTTATATTTATGCAAAAAATTATATACATAATTTCTTAATTAAAAGATTATACATTTATGGCAAAAAAGGTTACTGCTATAATTTATGGGATATAAATAATAATATGATTGTTAGTGAGAGCCAGTGCACTTTCTAAAATTTTTAGAGCTAGTAACTGATGTTAATCACCTTTATTCATTTAACTTAAACCTTAAACGCTCAAATTTGGTATGGAACATAAAACACATCCCCAGAAAAATACAAAATTTTTCTCTCAATAATAAATTGATTTTATTTTCTTTTTTTTGTAACTTTTTGGATTAACTTTCTCGGATTACAATAAACAACAAAATAAAAACCTGTAACGAAGACATTTAAATATAAAAGCCTAAAATGTACGGACAGCTTTCACTCTGATTGAAAACACATTTTGATGAAAGTGCATACTTTACATGTTACGTTTCAATATTTCATGTTCTATGTTTGCATGACAATTATTAAATTTATGGTCAAAATGGTCTGGTAAAAGATACAGCATTATTCAGCATTTGGCTTGTTATATGGGCTTTTATTTCTTAAGTTTGTAAAAAGTAGATCTTTGCCTTTAGTCTCATGTGAAAAGTGATCTTGGCTTAGAAAAAGGCTGGTGACCACAGCTTTAAATAAATTTGCAATTTTGGCAAAAAATAAAACACATTCTCTCTCTAGAATGTGGTACTTCTCTGTAATAACACCTGTTTTAAACCACATGTAGCAAGTCAGGAATTAATTATATTTGTTTTTATTTTCAAGGATGTAGGTCTATTCAACAGAAAAGGGGTAACTGTCTTTAAACCTATTTTGGCTTCAAAAAAGAAAGTGTAGGTAACCTAAAGATGAAAGAATTGCCCTTACACTGCATCGAGTTGCAAAACATGGTCTTTTGACAAAAAAAACTATTTTCCTCTGTGGTTCCTCTAGAACAGCCATACAAGCAGGCAAACCCTATCTCAGTTGTGCAGCGTAAATGAGATTTTATAGCATCTAAATTAAACAAAAAAATTGACATTACCTCACTCAACAAGTCCAATTTCTTAACGATCACAGCAACGGCAACTCTGATTTTTACCTGTGCCAAGACGATTTTCCTGTCGAGGAAAGAAGAGTGCAGCATGTGTGAATGTCAGACTGTGGGGGAGATGTGATAATTAAAAGGCCCCATTTGGGCACACGTCATTGCCAAGAGTCGCAGGCAAAGGAGGCAGGTAGTGAACTCAAGTCTGTAAAAATAGACTAATAGTGGAAAAACAGCAGGGGCCTTTTGGGCCATGAAAGAAACTCAGCCTTCTGTTTTCCTGTGTTCAGTGGTAGGAAGATGTAGGAGGGTGAGTCAATGGACACAGACCTTTGTTGAGTAACATATGTGTTCTATTAGGTAAGTTTCAGGCTTTTTCAGACTCGTGGCTTCACAGTCGACTTCGTATGAATATAAATCCCCCAAGAACTTGATTTATAGTGCTGCAATAAATGTTTATTAAATATAATTGACCATCAAAGTTGTCAGAAGATAGATAAAATAAGAGTGGCTGCTATTAGCTGCAAAAAATGAACCCTTAAAGAAGGCTATTCGTCGCCAAAACGCCTTGGAAGACTGGAGGTTTCCTATTTCAGCTGCTATGCTATCTGTAATCCTTCATCAGTATGGGTAGTGTGGGTGACAATCAAACAAATCGTGCAGCTATCATTACAAGGGTTAAACTGCAGTGTTGAGGGCCCTGCGAAAATCAGCACAAACTGAAATACATAGTTCTTGTCACTGTGTTTGCGCTTGAAGAGCATTGCACTTTAGCTCACAGCTTTTCTTCCAAGTTCCTCTTGAATTTTTTACGGAATGTCAATGATAAATCAACAAGCGTGAGTGCATATGTAAATGTTTTACTTGAGAAAATACATTTACTGGCAATAGGTGAAAATCTGTATCGCCAAAAGCTTTATTTTGAAATCAACCATGTATGCTTTTCCTGATGACTTACAGTCATGCTTGTAAAGGTGATATGCTGGTTTCCAAAAACCAGGCATTGCTAGAGAAAGCACAAAGACTAGTGCTTAAAATCTGGTCTCGTCTGTTTGACCTCAGAAATGTACAACATATCAATAAACAGGACAGGTTGGCCGAGGGTGGTCTGATTTTCATTATTTGTGTTTTTAACAGACACAAGCCTGGAATCTTAAACAAACTGCAGATGCCAGACAAGCTATAAAGGGTATTAGGTTATTGAGTTCCACTGCGATCTTGCAAAGACTGGGGATTTTAGTGTTTCATGCTGGGCACCCAGTGCTTTGAATCACTGCGGCTGCTTCTGGAGGAATATTTCACTAACAACGTTCTATGACATTAACACCTCACTTAGACTCTTTAATTCATAGTGATGAAATAAATTAATTTTGTTACATTTGTCAAACCAATTTGAAGCTAATGAAATGGATTTGGAACAGTATAATGAGTGAATGATGCAATCTAGAGAAAGGGGTATGTAATTAATGTTTAAAAAAGGTTTAAATAATTCTTAGGAATGTAATATTTAAAAGGTTTAAAAATTTGCAAATAAAATGTACTTATACAGCAATGGAGATGCTCACCTCTCTTACATTTTTACATCTTAATGGAACTCTGGAATATTATTCAAGTAAAGTGTATGTCACCTGAGTAAGTATAGAATCTATAGCTGTAAAACATCTAAGCTTTTAAAACCAAAATGCCTAGAAGACAGAAGGAAAAAGGAAGAATGTAAACTCAGACCTTGGAGGTGAGTTGGAACTCTGATATGGCATGGCTGAAAAACCGGAAGCAATTTGGTTTGGCTTTGCTGTGTTCCTGGTGGGAGGGGGCTCCCACTGTGTGCTGCGCGCTACAATCACGTCCCACACATCTGCCGGTGTGCATCTCCGTCGGTGACCTACTTCAGCTGCAGCTGCCTCTGCTGCCGGGCCATGCTTCTCTCCACCCCAGAGTGAGGGAGACACTATCTGGTACGATCCATCCCATGAACGTCTCCATCAGTTAATTCCCTGACAGATTCCTAATAACACAGCCAGAGGTTTGCTTAGAAGAATAATACCCAAAGTCAACTGGAACTGGTGTGTATAAATTCATCCATTTCTTTCTCAAACTGCTTATCTTGTGTTACGTCGGTCGCAGGGAGCATGGAGCTTATCCCAGGGAGCTTAGGGCACCAGGCAGGGGACACCCTGGATGGGCTGCCAACCCATCACAGGGCACAGCTGCACAAACACCCAGTAATACACTGCATGAAATGTGGAAAAACCTACAATGCACGTCTTTTTACCATGGCAGGAAACTAGAGTACACAGCAAAGATCATGGTGTTAATTTAACACTAAGAGTGTTTATATGAGTCCAACTGTTGTTAAATTAACACTGCCACATTTGCTATGTACCTGAAGAAAACCCACAAAGAATGGGAAGAACATGCAAATCCTCACACACACACAGAGCAGTTTGTAATAACGAGCGCAAACACTACTTTGTGATGCTCATGTAAACACTGCACGACTTCATTGGCCTGAAACAGAAGAATGCCAATTAATGTCATCATAACATTACCTCCCAAACGCCTTTTCTGGTATACAAGACATTGATGACATACGAGTTAAGTGTTAACCTTTAATCATGATCTTTCTTTTTTCTATCTAAACTGTTTACTGTTTTTTTTCAATGCAGTTCCATATGTAGTTACTTTATTATTACTGTAATGTTATTATGTACCATACATTTAAAATGTTTTAATGCATTTGGAGGTGTTAAGTGTTTTATATGCATAGAAAGGTAAAATATATATTGGGCAGTTGTCTAACTATCTAACTGTTCCAACTTACGTACAAATTCAGCTTAAAGACATACTTATGAACAGATCGCGTTCATACCCCTGGGACTGCCTGTAATTATCTTATAATTATATCACACATTTATATTTACTTTTAAAACATTACTTACTATGTTTAACGTTACTTTTATTAAACACAACTACAGTATTAGTTTTTTAATCACACATTTAATGTTTGTCATAAATACTTTGAACATAAAAATTCTGAAAAATTGTATTGTCATTTTGTAATTTACGTGTAAGATGACCTTCCACCTTTAAACTTTGTCTCAATCCTAAAGGTCAATCTTTTTTCCAGAACTCACTCAGTTTTTCTCACCCGTGATGCAATAATGTACCTGGAACAGTACCTTCTCTTGCACCTGTCCTACACTGTTGTCACGTCCCGCCTCTCATACCTCGTGTGTCCACTAGATATCGCCGTTCCTCATGTGTGTCACCTACATACTTAC
>JABJVR010004822.1:0-14255 GCA_025773905.1 Chitala chitala | reverse complement strand
ACCGGAGCACCCGGAGAAAACCCACCAAGCACAGGGAGAACACGCAAACTCCACGCACACAGACCCAAGGTGGGAATCGAACCCCAGGCCTGGAGGTGTGCGGCGACACTGCTAACCACCACGTCACCGTGCCGCCTCCTGTCTCAAATCTCAGGACAGATTTTCCTGGAATTCTGTGACAAAATCTGTCCAGTGCAGCACGGACAAGTTATAAATAACGATCCATCTGTCCATGTGTTAGCACTGCTAGGAAGGAGGGATCCGGCAGAACCCAGGGCAGAACCCGCAAACTGCACGTATCGAATCCTGGTGCTGGATGTGTGAAGCGAATCTAACTTTAAAACGGAAAGCCAGGTTACTTCAGGTGAACGGGTCTCACACATATTGAAAGGGCCTGCATTCACGTGGCTGAGCTTGAACTAACTGGTAACGATTCACGATACTGAGTTCACAATTACATTTTCTCAAGACTCATCTCCAAAATAAAATTCGAATGAAAAACATTTTATTTCTGAGGCAAAAACAAACAAAAGCAAGGCCAAAGTATGCTTGTTCTTTACAGGTTAGAGCTTTTTATTACAGTGTAAATGCTGCTAGTGTTAGCAGCTGGCTCAGCCATACTGTGGCTTGTAGCCCGCTACCAGGCCAAGAGCCAACAGGGAAAGCAGTGGGTATAAACTACAAAATGCATTTTTTCATAAAAATACCATTTTTTAATTTTACATTATCACATGAAATGAATTTCCAAAATGATTAAAAATGTTTTTCCTAAATAATTTATAGGCTAAAGAAAAAAATTAACAAAAATAAGGACTAATCAATATTACTTCACTATACGTGAAAATCAAATTGACAATCAAAAATATGACAACGTAAAATGTATTCATGGCAGTTTGTGTGAGTAACATTCTTTATATAACGTCAAGCAAGCATTAAAACATGAAAGCAGCGCAGTACCATTGTCTGTCTCCGCAGTGTGTATCGTCACTCACGTTGCATCCTGATACATCTTGCCACGATACATCTTTACATCCCTAGTTACTAGGAAACCAAAATTTATTTTAATGCCCATAAGCCATGTTAGACAAATGCAGCCAAGGACAGCCAGCAGAATGTTCAGCTCTCTAGGATCAGGTGTTACATAAAACGGCATTTTAGCCGAACTTTCCGAGAGAAACGGACTTAGAGAGCTGAAGCTGAAGAGAGCTGCTGTGCACACCTGAAGCGGTGGCGTCTCAGCAGGAGTGCGCCAAGACACTCTGCAAATAAACTCTAAAAAAAAATCAAGTGTTAATAAAAACCACATCTCACCCTTTCATTTATTTTCACTGCCAAAGCATTTTGATTTTAGCAACACCAAACAAGGATAACAATTAAGACCCCCCCACAGTCTGAAGTTACGCCACCATGTCCGCGGGTCAGCCTCCCATCCACTTCAGCCCACTAACAACATTTTAAGGGTAAAGAGTCAGCTGGTTATGTCGCTTCACACAGGAAGTGACCTCACATTGGCGGAAAAGCAGATCACTCCCTGCCGACACTGCGGACCTCGGACAGAAGCGGCTCAGTAAGGACACGTCCAGCATCGACAGCGTTTTCACAATGCTGAGGGGTAATATGAAGCTAGGGCCAGTGTAACACAACACGCAGCTCCTGTTTCCCTGGACACTTCACTGGAAGCTCAGCTCTTCCTTTTGGAATCTTCCAGAAGGTGATCATAGTGCCTCTGTAAAGACTTTAGAAGTGCAGAACAGTGAGGTCCAGGCCCTTATGGTGCATTTCTCAATGCTTGTCATCAACCCCTTTTAAACACCTGTCTCGTCACTTCCACATGTTCAGCTGCTGAATATTATGCAATTAGCAGAGACAGGCAAAAAAAAAACACCTTTATAAAAGTCTAGAGGGTAAAACTGCTATACAAGTCAATTTTGATTAAAAAGACGTGGTTAAAATTAGATGTGGCTAATTTAACCATTAAGAACAAGATTTAATTTAACCATGAAAAACAAGGTGTAAAATCCCCCTGAGCACAGCAGTTCAGACCAAACCCCCTGGACTATTCTGGGTGTATACTTTGCTGAGGACAGGGAACGTTGTTCCCTGAAGATTTACAGAACCACACATCCTGCTGTGCAACTCTCAGATCCACGAAGGGAAACGGGCAGCATGAGGAGATGTTTAAAAACATTTTTTTACAACAACATTTCTTGGAAAAGATTCAGAGTACTTCAGGGAAAACACAGATGCATTGTTAATGCTTAAAAAAAATGTAGGAAGTTATACTAGCACTTGTGTAAAATTAATTGCTTGTCTTCCTTTTCTGCTCTAATGAGAGAAGCAGCAGTTCCTTAAAATGAGTCAAACATTACAAAACATGCTTCTTAACTGACTAAGAGTTTAGCAGCATTCCTATTTTAGGAACCTTGTTTCCATAGAAATTACATACTGCATTTATAATGTGCATGTTCTCTAGCTAAGTGGGTTGTACTGTTACCTCATGCTGCCAGGACTGTGCATGGGACCAATGCAACCACCTGCATGGTCTGTTGATCATCATACACACACGGACACACACACACGGCGTAGTAATGGAGTACTACAGCAGGCAGGTGAGTGACTGAGCTCGATGCTCACCCGTCATGGCAAACAGGTGTGTGTCCACATTTTCCTCATCACCGTTTGTGTGATTAATGAACATATTTGCCCGGGCACTCCCTGAAGCGTGCTTTACAAGGGTGTCACACATCACACTCACCAGACACGCCCACTCCTGGGGATTCTGGGAGCTGGTAAGATGTGACCAGAACCATGCTGTGAACAAGGCTTGATTTGAAGAAAGTATTAGTCTGGGTACTGACAGAACAGGGACAGAGAAGGAGCATCAGAGAGAGGCAGCAACACAACCATCTCCCCTTCTTCTCCATGTTCAAGGGCCACAGCGGACAGGTGGAGGCTTTATGATGGGTGGAGGCTTTATGACATCTCTTTTACAGCCATAATCACCACTTCAGGCAACGTCAGTCAATTACTGCACATAGAGATAATGGATGGACAGCCTGACAGAATGTAACGATTCTGACCTCGCATTTCAGCACCAGAGATGACACACACACACACACACACACACTCACTCTCTCCCCCTCCACCTGCATCTCACTCATCCTCCTTCTTCCCTGTAATTTACCCACAATCCACTTTGATTCCCAGCTCCTACATCCATCCAAGCAGACTGCTACAAACACACTATGCACACGCTCAGGTGTTCCAGCCACGTCCCTCTTCATAGAGCATGCAGGGTTCCACACACACTGTCATGGCTTTTGACTCAGCTACTGTCTGTTCACCCCCCACCCCTCCTTGTTTGTGTGTGTATATGTGTTTTTTTTATCCAGTTTTCCTCCACCATAGTCAGTCATCTGTCCCCACTCAGAAAAGTTCTCAACAATTCACCCTGCTGGTGTAGCCAGTTCAGCACCGGGATAAGCTCAGAAACGCTACCCAAACATGTACTTCCCCTCCCTTGAGTATGGGCCACTCTGGAAATGCCTTTCCTATTGTTCCCAGACACCATGTTTTTCCTTGTCAATGCAGCACACCTTATGCCACTGTTATTTATCAGACTGCAGAAAGCAAGGTCAGGGTGTGTGAGCCTGACTGGGTAATCAGACACACTAAGGCTTGCTCTGATCCTTACAGAGTGTGCTGCTTATGTTGTATTTACTGTGTTCCACAAATATGTGGGGAGGGGGCGAATGGCTGTCACTCCCGGGTCACGGGGGCTGCAGTTTCACTAGACCGGCAGTTTTGAACATTATGCAAATCGTGATTATAGTAATAATGGGTCAGAATTTGTTCAGGGTTTAAACTAATGCCTGCTTACACTGGTGTAGCTAAGCCTCCTCTCTCACTACTAATGGTTTTGTGGACATCTTGGTTCAAATCATAAATGATCAAATCAGCGTGCATGCACATTCTGAATACATTAAGCACAATCACAAATGAAGTACACACCCAGTTTGTCAATTGTTAAACAGGACACATCCCCCCTCCACTACAGGCTGTATTTTATCAGCACTATTACCTTTGAATAGTTCTAAAAAAAATCCTCAGTTTCTAAACAAGTGTTTGTGAGTTAAATGGACACAAGCATTTATGTTTTGGCTTTAGGATTAAAGTTTAAGAAATGTTGCATTACGGTGTCATCTCTGTCTCTGTGTTTCCTCCATGTACAAAAACTTTTCTGCGTGCTTTAAATTAATATGCTGGTGAAATTCCCAGAGTAACTGAATTACAAAGTTAAAATAGTTTGTACCATGCTTGGTTAAAATTGTTTAATAATTAGCCTAGTACTGGTATGAATAAAGGCAATAAAAAGTGGTGAAGGTTACTTTCCAACCTTTAAAACACTACGTGGCCTCCAAATGGCCGTCCTGCTGTCGTCCGTGTGGTGAAAACCCTCTTTTTAATTGCCTGTCAACTATTTAAATGACGTGTACAGTCCACAAGAAAGAAATCATTGTATTCATTTCTAATTCCTGTTTATACCAAAGCATCATTTTTAACTCAGTGAATCGTCGTCTTATTGTAAGTTATTGACTTTAGGTTTTAACAGCTGATTGAGTAATAAAATAACCAAAACATGCATCATTACACCCAACTAACTAACCTGCATGTTACCCATTATGTAAAATCAATGAATCACCAAATATGAAAAATTGCATCAGTGTTAGGAACACAAGTGTTTATCAAAAAAATAAATAAATAAATAAAAATAAACATGGGACACACCGAAGTTTCAACAGCAAATGCGAAATAACCTTTTTAAAAATACACATTTAAACACTTTTCATCTGATTTTCTTGCAATTTCTGTGTTTTCGATGAGAAACTTCTTAAGGTGTAATTACTCTGTGGCAAGTTAGCAGTACTGATGGCATGAAACTGATCACAGAAATATGACCTGCAAACTGTTTTGGACGCAGACCCATCTGGATGGTATTCAGCAGTGTCGAAATCCTACTGGAGATTTCAGTGCACAGTCAGAAGGAAACAAAACCCCACATGAGCCTTCACGCCGTGCGGAGCGCACACGGGAGGAACGCAAAACTCTCCCGAGGACAGCCTGCCTGAGCCCACATTTTTATTATTAATGAAAAAACCACATCCAACACAAAACAAATCAATATTATTTCACTATAAATAAAACTTTATAAAATACGTATGAAGCAAAGGGGCACCTGTCTACATCTGTTTTCAGAAAGCAGAAGTGCGTATTGGTATTTAATTCCACAGATAACCTGACTGCCAGTTCCACACCCTCAACTGCTTTCATGCATCAGCACTGGATTTATATTCATTTTTCAATATGCAGATTAAACTCTGCACACACGTTCTATTCATTAAAATCACTTCGCCACAGCTGACTTTCAACAGATGAGGACGGCTGTACTGTCACATGCCAAACGCCAAGACACCCCCTACCTCTGCCATCGGCAGCACCTTTACTCCACCGCGGTATTTACTGACAGCTGTCGTATGCAACTACGGACAGAATTTAACAGGAAAAATAGCAAACTGGCAATAACAGCACTATACACAGCAAAAATGGCAGCGGTAATTCAACACTGACAGTGGTCATATAGGTCCACCTGCCACTTTTGTTATGTACTATTCAATTAACACTTTAGTTTATTTATGAAAAACAAAATGGTTTCCTACAGCTCTTTAAAAACTCAGCCCATGATTCAGACTATGATTTTTGTATTAATTCTGCGCCTGATGGATGTTTTATTGATACTATTAGCTCAGTTTTTTTCTAGAGATCAAAGATGTACCTGTTTACACTGAAGCTGTTTAATGAAATGACAAGAGGAATGATGTGTAACACAAAAACCAAATTCATGTAGCAATCAATTTTAAGAGCTCTGAATGCACGGTCATTAAGAACAATACAGCTGCATATTAAGTGTGATTCTCAACTTAGCAATAAAGTTCAATTAGCACTTGTGCCAAGAGCTGCAGTGAGCTGCTCAGAGTCCATGTATGTATTGATGAACTTCAGCAATGCCTCCAAAGTGTTAGCGATAGAAACAAGCGGCACACCTCCTACATGTGAAAGAAGTTAATATATTACAGCCCTTTCATTCTGGGATCTTTTTAGACACAGAGGAAATGTAATAGATGTGATAAGGTATATTTAGAGATTGCTCAACTTTCTGCTTCTTACATAACTTGGCTTGAAGTACTGGATTAAAGATTGTAAAGGAAAAGAAATGAAAGAATCATGGAAACATTGAGAAATTGTGCTATTTCTTAATCAATATTGACCAGCGGTGGTGATAAGATGAACAAACAGTGAGATGAGGAGCAGATGTACATTGACGTACGCTCTCTGAGCTATGGAAGGAAAGGTCAATACTCTCAGACCTTTTAAATGACACGAGCCCAATAAAACCTAGATACGGTGTGACATTTCAGAGCTGGAAATATCGTTAGAACAGCAACGACATTCTGTACAGTGTATCATCATCATAAAACACTAGCTTTATACACTGAAAGCCCTTGTTTCCATGTCGTTTTACAGAGTTACATTATGTAATAAGTTTTATTTCATAATTTCCAGTGTACAAATTTAATTCAGACTTTTTTGACAAAACAACATGCCTTTTGTTGGTGAATGCATCTTAAAATTAACTGCTGCATGTTACAGGATCGCAAAGCGCAATTACACAAAAACGCAAAGTAAACCGATTAATTTTAACATGACACAAGATATTCCTGAATTAATTACAGTTTGCACTTTACTCGCCCAGTCAAAAGCACCTGCATTTTGTACCATCATTAACGACACCCTGCTTAGATAAAAGCTTTCCAATAGTGACTTACAAAAACAATCATAAAAACACAAAAGGCTCACATGAAGGTGAGCATGAAAGAAAATCCCCTGTAACTCACTGTACAGTATGATGTTCAGGTGCTTTGTGCAGAGAGATTGTGTAACTGATATCCACAGACGGAGACACTGATATCTACACACTGAATCACTGACACCACGGGGTGTGAGCATCACAGCAGACTGCTCTACAGAAGGGAATGAAGATGGTGACTGGGTCAGAAAAAAAATCCCAACACATTCCAGCTGCTTCTTTCCATGAAAATTTTCTGGCATCTTCTATTCAACCTAAACTAATACCTACACAAAGCAAGAGAAGATATACAGCAAGCTTGGTGTTACCTTCCACAGAACCTGTCCATGTCTAGGTAACATGAGCTATACATGTGACCAGAATTTGACATCCTGTCCAGGAGACGCACTCCCTATGGTCAGACAGCTGCCTTTCCTTTTCAGCCCTGTCTCCAAAGACACGCGAGCGGCTTACCCAGGATACACAGGCACAACTGGAGCAGTTCACATGTTGGTCGCATGAAGATGAGCGTGCACACACTGTTATCATGGCACTGCCAGCCAGTCCCAGGTGACAATGTGCTTTCACTGCCAAATGCACACTGGTACTATAAGGCCACAGCCTGGTACAAAGAGAGGTGTTGCCATGACAACCACCCACAAACCACCAAACTAAGTTGGTCCCTGTAACAGGTCACATGCTGTGGTGTAATGCAGTCTACACTGTTGTAGGGCACACTGAGAAGGGCAGACAAAATGCACCCTTTAACTGATCTCCCTGCTTCTTCTTGAGGACAGAGGTGATAACCTAGCATCATCTGAGCATACACGGAAACTCCACCATCTCCCAGCCAAAAATACAGACGTGAAGTGATGTCTCCTTGCCAGTACAAATATTAGGAAGCACGACCTGTCTGTTTTTACTGTCTATAGCCATCATACAACTTCAAAGTATATTCAATAATTTACACACTCTGTCACAGCTTCCAAGACAACAGACATGCATTAAGGGTGCACTTCACTGTCAGTACAAAGAATGATAAAAACCTTTTTTTTTCTGCTCACAGAAAGATTAATTAAATTTAGTTTAATTCTGGGGTATAACAGTTTCTAAGCAGAACTTGTTCCACACAGGCCAGAAGCGTTTATACTTGCTAATAGATTTTTTTCCAACAGCTGTACTACAGCAAGAAGAGGCCGGTGGCCAGTTAAATGCTGACCACTTCACTTATGAGAATCCACACATTACACTGATAACTCTCCTGCCCCAGGCAGCGATGACACTACCGTTGTTACTATTTATAGCGCGGCAATCCTTCCCTCCAGGGTCTCCTGCGTACAAGTTGTGGTTGATTTACGGGGTCAGATTTGACAAAAATAGCACAGAGAAAGAAATGGGAAAAACAACAGAGCAACAGTGCAATGTATAAATCGGTGGCGGCACACAGAAACAGCCACCGTGGGAAGTCCACACGAAGGCTCAACGTAACAGCGGCAGTGTAAACGTCTCCAAGCATTTCCAAAAGCTCGGCTGGTTTCTAGTGGAACAGCTTCTCTAAATTCTAGAAAAGAAAAACAGCATGTGTAGCACTATTCGAAGTTGGAAATCAGCAATATTCCAATGTAAAATTTGCATTCTAGATTTTAATTAGTCATATTATTGACAATACATAATTCAGCTAAAATAAACAAATAAATATAAATACGGGTCATGTTTACCAACTGTTTTATCACTTAATTTGGCTTGCTTATTTGCAGTACTACAGCTGACAGACTTCATACTGGTGGACCCAAAACACAAGAACGTGGAGAAAGAGTTGCAAACATGGAAAAGCAGCATAGGTTAGCTAAAATGCAAGGAAGAATAGACATACCAATCTGTTTACCACTTTATTCTGCACAGGAAACAAACCATTAGAGAATGGCAACATTTAGGCCCATTATTACGTTAAAATCTAATGACAAAAATAAGAGCCACCTCTGACAAATGGCACAAATGTAAGTCCATATAACTTGTACACTTGTTAGTGTGACTTTCGGTGACTGACGGCTTTGGTGGTGTTCTGCAATTTATCTGGAAACTCTAAAACTCAAGTGAAAATTTGACAATAACGTTCTTAACAACGCTTAAAACAGTTACTTTTTGTTTGAAATTAGTACACACCATTACTCCCAGACGTTTTATCATTATTATTATTCTGCTTGATGGAAGTTATTCACAACAGTTGATGCCCCAAACCATTAACATTGATGACGCCATCTACCACATTTGTCTTCATTAATTAATTTCTAAACCTTGCTTAATTTTCAACGCACGGAAAAAACAGTAAACTAAAAACCATTTTGTTCTGCATAAATCACAGACATGTCGAACCACATCCTGACATGAAATGCGCTCATTTATCCCAGTGCGTTTCCCCACACTATTTTCACATGCTGGAATAACCGAGGACGGACCCGACAGTACATCACAGAGCCCGATGTCCCCCTCTCATCCTCACTCACTCGAGGGGTTATGGGGGAACCGCTTGTGTTCTCACTGCGCCCGGTCCCATCAGAACCGGGTCGAGAAATAAAGCGGTAAGTAACTTGCATGGTGTAACATCTTGAACCCCGCACGGTGACTTAAGGTGGAGCACATGTCCTTCAGTGTTGAGTCGCGTTTTTGCAGGTTTGCACTGTGCATGTCAGATGACAGTTATTTTAACGTGACTTTTAACGTGCTCTTTCGCCATGCATTAAGGCAGCACACGATGTCTCCCCCCTTTCAGTCAGCGCTGGCTCCTCGGTGCACCACCAGTCCCTGCTTAGTTCCGCTTACTGATCATCAAACAGCGTTTCGTGCGCTTTACATAATAATAAACCGAGGCGCATACGTGCCATCATCTGACACCACTATACACTTTTTATAAACGCATTAAATTTAATGTTAAATTTTAACGAACAGCTATCGAGCTAGTGACCACTTCTAACTGAATTTAACCCAAATGGCTGTTGTGTGGCTATGCGATATTAAATATTAAATAACATTGAAACGTGTGATATAGGTCGCGGTGAGCGCTACAGAGATCAGAACTGAATTATCTTTTCAAAAACAACTAAATGTGCTTTGCGGGAAAACACCGACGCCTGTCTCCTCTGCCCCAGCCTCCCCCAGCCTCCCGCAGCCTCCGGCAGCCGCTCTTCATCCTTCCTACAGGCGCAGGCATCGAGGCCCCACACTGTACCAAAACAGTTGTCTAATCCAACACCATCACGATAATTTCGTGCATTTAATAAGACAGGCACACTCACCGGTCCCCTCCGCTTCAGCGACACATTCTTCCACAGCAAAAGGTGAAGCTGATGAAGGAATCCCATCTTCGCTTGTGTTTCGGTCAAATAAATATTTCACGCATCACAGCGGTGTATTTTTGTTACCGTGACACGAATCGGTACGCCACGTCGGATTTCCTAAATGCATATATTTACTGTTACCAGCTCTTTAAACGGACAGCAGACGCGTCTTTAAAGTGTTACAGCGATACTGAGCACAGCGCATCGCTGCATGCGTTACATGCAAACTATGGCGTTCATCGGAGATCCGGCTGTGTTGTGCCGGAGGCAGCGGAAAGCACAGCACGGTCGGCGAGCTGCCACTAGCTGTCTAAATATCAAGAATTTCACCAAAGGTGACGACTGCGAAGGTGTCGCGCAGCTCGTGGGCGGAGACGCGGCTGCATGCGCACAAGCGGCTGCACGCGGACACTCGGCTGCACTCCTCTCCTTTTATCTAATTGCAGAATTCCGCCCTCCTACTGACACGCATCTCTCGTCCCAATAGCCAACACCAGCGCCCCGGCGTGTGGTCAGCGATCACCAGCACTAATTTGTCCATTTATGTGAAATGCACACAAGGGCTGCAGCTGTAATAACTCTTCGATATTTCTGTTAGGATTTTAGTCCCGCATTCAGAAAAATGTAGCCATCATGTTTTCATGAATTCCCCGTGGCCCGGTCACTGAAGTGCTGCTTTTGGTTATAGGCACAGCCGTAGCCTCATTCACTGTTTCTGTTTCTGTTGCTTTTGCTTTGAACACAGTACTTTAACTGCTTGCTTTCCACATTTCATTTACAATCCATTCTTTTAAATACAATGGTATGTCGCATTTATCATTATGATAAATTTCCTTCTTCTACCTCTTCAATGTATATATTTTTAAGGCAAATTATATTTGCTATTGCTTGACTGGTTAGTCTCGTGTAAGTAATTATTAGGCTAATTTTTACGAACATTATTTAATTTCGCGTTTGAAAATTAAACGTGCCTTTTAACTGCGCGAGGAAAATTACTTTTTGATATTTCGTTACGTTGAAATCTGACAGACCCAACATTTAAATTATTTAAGTATGTCTGTGTTACACATTGATAAAATTGTTTTTACACCCCTACGGTTAAGATTTAATTAGATCTGCGAGTGCTTGAAGTTGGCCGGTGCTCACCTCTTCGCTTATTTCTTCAGAGTACCGTGAGTTTTTTTTTTTTTTTTGCGTACCGGCACCTCTCACAATCTCTCATAACCCAACAACACATACAGTTCATAAGGGGTGTACCGGCGCCTAATTTTCCCACTTCAATCACTGGGTCTACCAACAGCAAATTCAGGGGTAACAAACTACATCTGTACCATGTGCAGAAGTGCGAAGCCCAGTGAAAAATAGCCAAAGGTTCAAAAGTTGGAAATACACCGGAAAATCAGGGATTTCCAGATGCCTTACGGCAGCTGTAAAGATGCCAGCAAAGTCATTCTGTTTTGAAAATGGCACAGTAAAGGTCATGTTACAATCACAGATGCCCGGCCTAACTGGTAACGTGTAATGTGGAGCCAAAGGCAACGCAAATTTAGTTCAGACTATAGCTTGTGATGTAATAAGGTATTATTCCAGAGAGTAGCAGGTTTAAGTTTGGGTAGGTTATAAGCATCAGTTAATTTCCAGACGAAATATCTATCCGTGTAATGTTGTGATGGTTGAAAACAAGGCATGTATTGTATGCATCTTTATTGTTAATTGTCCTGGTAATAGTACAGTTAGGTCCTTAATAAACCAGAATTAGATCAACATTAAGTTCATTGTTATAATACAATAGAAAGATCCAAAAACCTTTATTGTAAAACACAGCAAAACAAGTTCACTTGGAAAAGCAATGAAAGACCTATTATCCCATTTAGAGGTCAAATCAGGCAATTTATTGTCGTCAGGTCTATTTGGTAGTTGAGAATTATGTCTGTGGACGACACTGACTATTCAATGATCCAACATCAAGGCTGGAATTCAAGTACAACAATCAATCCATCAGTTTTCAGCAATACATTGAGACCATATTACTGACTGTGAAAACAGATGTAACTACAAATAAGTAAATATATTCTCACCTGCTATACTGTATTTAAAATAATTAAGATTAAAACATCTGTCACTTAGTTTGGGATCACCGAATGGTTGTATGTTCATATTTATTTTGATAATTAATATTTGTTGGCCAACACTAAATAAAATGTAAACACAAAGTGTTGGAAATTAAAAATTATCAGCATGTGAACTTGTTCCAGTTAAATTCAGGTCTACATAGTAAACACAAATGTGTATGAATGAATGAATGAGCTGACTTTTATGAGACAATTCAATTATTATTATTCATGCTACTAGTAAATGATGTTCTTGCTTAGATGTTTTCATAGCAAGCATGCGTTCCTGTTTAATTAAGCCATGTAGGATAAGTAGCCTCTCATTACATTGCATGAATAAAACTCTTCGGTTTCTATCGATTTGACGTAGAGCCCTTGGTACTAATTAATCACAGCATTTACAAAGCGTAAAAGGGACATCGTCACCAGTCGTTGCCGAGTTAAAGATCTGTCTTCGGATTCTTTACGAAGACCTGGTCTTTTATCGCCACCTTGTGGGTAGAATGCAATTTGCACAGTGACTGACAGCAAGACCCAATCAAAGACATCATGCATAACTGTCCGTTCCTCAGTCACAAAAGCGTTAAATAACAGGACTTCTATATTGGTTTGTATATTCATTTGGACCTGGTTGCTCAGAATTAAATGTTTATAAAAGGTGAGCATTAGCACCAGATTTAAACTATTATTGTTCAGGGGAGTTGCATGTAGTTAGTGTGACATAGCACATGTGATCATGGTCTGCTATGAAATGTTGTGTAGCATGTGTGGAAATCCCCACTAAAAACTCTGAAACCTCAGAGAGTACCCTGACTGTTATGGATCTATTTCATAAAGATGATAATTTTCCTTGTTTAGTACCAGCCATGCATGAATGCTCCTGGATCTCCCCAAGATAATGAAAAAGTGGCGGCAGAGGAAGCTAGAGTCCATTTACTAGTAAATACCCTGGACTAGGGGTACATTTACTTTTATTTCAGTCAGTTTTCCAAAGTACCTAAATGATGCAAGATATTGGTCTTCTGACAAGCACCCCAATAACAAAAGATTCATCTAACCACCTTTGTAAAGTGCAGATTCTTTCCTATTTAGTAAGACTACTGTAACAATAACTGACTGGATTCATGGCTAAATATGACAGTGATTTAAATTTTTATGTCTGTTGTGCCATTTACTGTTGATTTTCGGAATCTTATCGAGTGTTTTAACTTTATACACTTTGTCTCTGGCCCTACACAAGAGCTACGGCATATACTAGATTAAAATTTTTTTTATAATGCCTCTGGGTTATTTATAGATGACTGTTGTATTAATCTCAAGGAATTAAGATTTGATGTTACCTGCCATGGCAATTTAGGCAACGTTGCCCCTTTTAAAACCTCGAGCCCTAAACATAAAACTAAACGTTGTATAAACGACGTTACGCGACTGAGCCTAAGTGGGAAAAGCACAAGATGAAACTGTCCGTGCTGACTGTGTTGAATCATTGGAGAGAAGTGAGTCATTCTTCATTTTCTTATGAACAGGATTAAGAACATCAGGGCACTTATGTACTCTGCCCCTCTCTACAATCTCTCCGTTAATGTTACTTGCTCAGCTGTTTCTGATCAGCTCGAGTCTATTTCTTTCTCTTGTCTTAAGGAGACTATTGGCCATCTGAATTACTTGATTTGTCTTATTGATGCTAGTCCACCTCAACACTTTAAGGAAATCTTTAATAATATTGAGCCAGTGGTTCAAAAATTACCAATATTAGTTTGATTGCTGGTGTGGTTCCAGTACTTTTTAAGCATGCAGTGGTGTGCTTAAAAAGTCTATGTTTAAAAAGCTATGAAAAAAGCTCAAAACGTATGGAAGGAAAAAGTAAAACACAAGTAAAAGGGGGGGGGGGATACACCGTGCACA
>JABJVR010004821.1:0-14259 GCA_025773905.1 Chitala chitala | reverse complement strand
AACCAAGTTTTACATTTTACAAGTAATTCAAATGCTTGGGGAAGTAACTGATTGCTCATTTATCAATATGACTCACATGACTCACGAGTCACAGTAGGTCTCGATGAGCGGAACTTCCCCTCTAAAAATCCATACCTCTTAATGTCTTTTCCTTTGCCACCCTTTTTATTTTCTCAGGTGACCAAAGATTGACAGCCTGGCTTTCACACTCATAGTCAGTTAACACACAAAGGGTCTGGTGAAACCAGGGAGTCCATCTGCAACTGACCTCATGAGAGGCAGGTTAGGCACAAGGACCAAGCAAGACTGGGAACAAATTAATAGAAAGATGGGGAAAAGCTTTATCTGCACAGTATTTGACATAGCTTAAACACCTCACTGGAGACGGAATGCAGTTGGCTACCTAAGTGTCCCATCTTAACGAGGTGCAGGTGGCAGTTAGGTTGCACTTAACATAATGCCTCATCCTCCTTTTGCATAGTTTGCACAAGATAACCTGTACATATTTTTATTTATTTGCTTTGGGATGTCATGAGCTATAACTCGTTTCTCTTCAACCTTTCAAAATCAATTTTCTCATATTCCAAAATTTGTAAATACGATTATTCTTCCTGCCAACTCTTCCCTTTTATTGCTAGAGTTTTAAATGTAGTTCAGCTTTTCAACATTTCCCTTCCTTACAGCACAGTTCACTGTGCAAGGAAGCTGTGGGGGGGGGGGGCTGTTGTGTCTTATTTCCATGAGCGAGGAAAGTAAACAGTAAAAGAAAAATGGCTTATCATCCACTAAACACTGACAGCTTCTGGAGAAGAATTCTCATTCTCCTTTTGACCAGGATATCGACCTGGAAGGGAGTCTACATTGAGAAACAGGAAGTAAAAAAAAAATCAGAACACAGAAGCATAGAGTCAATATTGCCCTGACCTCGTTGTCAACCAAAAGTGTTTGGTACATGTCAGGTAGCGCAGGCAGTAACTTGGCAGGAAGACGTTTCTGGGACGTACATGGGAAGGAGGTCTCAGAAGGATGGACAGGTCCAGAGGAGTGCAAATACACAGCAGAGTGGAAAGCTGCAGATACACTCTTCAGACCTGCATTTCACTCACACAGTGTCAAGGCTTTTAGTTAACAAGCAGCTCTGGGTGACTATTACAGCAACACTGCGAGGCTAATGGAGTGCAACCTGTAGAATGTGTAACCATGGTTACACTAACACTTTCAAGCCCACCAGCAGTCAGTTTAAATATTTATTAGCTGTTTTCAATTATTTTAAACATTACATTGCTGAAATATGAAAAAAATTATTTTATTTAACAACATAAAGACTTGAGAAAACTCTTCAGGAATTCTTAGGAGGAACTCAGTAACTTACAGTCCTTTCTTTTCATAACTTCTAGTATTATGTGAGTTGTCCTGAAAACATATGTGACTTTATAGCAAAGGTTATTATAATGATATTACTGTTAATGTATCTATTACTGTTAATATTGGGCTATTTTTGTACAAGAGTCAGAAATTGGTTTACAAAAGGACATCAGTATTTTAAAAGTTTCATATATATATATATGATAGATATATAAATACTAGTGATTACCAATTCATGCCAAGTGTATGTTAGGTGTATTTTTGTGGTATTTGTTCTCCTCAAGTGCAGTGTTTAAAACCCTATACTGTATCGTAGGGGGCACATCAGTCTTCTTTGAGGTTGTTGTATGTTTTCTGTGTGTTTTTTTAATGTGGGTTTGTGCGTCATGATTCATGATTATGGACTGGCATCCTGATCAGTGTGTGTGACAGGTCCACTATGATCCTCATTTGATATGCAGTAATTGGAACAGGATGGATGAATGGATAAAGAACAGAAACACTGGGTTCATTCATCTGGGCTGCTATCACTTGCTGCCGTTACCGTGGTGCCCTCACCATTTCAACATATCATCTGTTTTGAAAGTTGATTGGCACCATTCTCATACTCCCCCCCCACACACACACACAAACCTGTCGGCTCTCTCAAATGCAAGCACGGCCTTATTCCTGCTTCAGACTTGTCTCTTTCGTTTTCAGTTTTTGTTCTTCAAAATCATGCTCCTTCTTGGAACATTTCCAGACTTTCCACTGATCTCCTGAATGACAAAAGAATAGAGGGTGATTATTGATTAAAAAGGAGAAGATTACATGTGGGTTGTGTGCATTAAAAAGAAATACACATTATAAATGGCAGTCCTTAAGATACAATCAAGCTTAATTGCTTTTCTACAGAACAACTGTATTTTTTTTTTTATTTGTATTTCCGCATAGTTCTTAGTGTTCGTTGTATTTTGGATAAATATGGGGCCAGGGAGTAAGCAAGCTGTTTCACTTGTTTTTAAGTTTTGTATTATATAGTTTGGTTGCTGAAAAGTTATATGAAGTTGTCTTAATAAAATAAAAATAGATAAAAAATGTGGCCCTGGCTGCTTTTCCAAAATGAGTAATTAAATAACAATATATGGTTCTTATTAGCCTCATAAGATGAAATATAATTGTTTGCAAACTCAGCGTAGACTTTCAGTTGATTGACTCACCCAGCTGAGGGGTCAGACCCTGGATAACAGGAACCACAGCACATGTATGAAAGATGCAGTCAGAAGTGTGACAAATCCAGAGGATCAAAGCCCACGTGATGCTGAGTGGATGTCTGTGAGGGAGCTCGAACAGGCCCTGTCACTGAAGCGAAACCACAGCGAGGCTACGCCAAGTCGCTCTCAATGACATGATCCACAAGGCAAATAAACGTAACATCAATGGCAACAGAATCACTGCGTGGAATATATGACCTAATGCAGATTTATCATCAGGTGCACGTTGCAAATTTCCCAGCTGTGATATACATTTTATCTGACTCTGTTATTTTTCTCCCTCAGGACCATGAAAAGTGGTAAATATATTAAGAGATATATTGGGCAGCAGGTGACAGGGTTGCTGAAGACACAGGTGTGCCTGCTGCCAGGTGAGGTACCAGGTGGAACCTTGCCCTTGGTGCCTGGTCTGAAATGCCACAGTGAAATAGCCGTTACAAAGCAGATAGAATGTAAGGTGCTTGGGGTAACAGTGTAACAGTAAAATGGAGGTCTGGCACAGGGGTAAGACAGGGAAGGAAAGTGACACTAAAGAAACTATTTTTGAAAATGTAAAATAAAAATTCCTTCTACCATTCTCCTACACACTTTCTCTGTACATCTCTACTCATCTCCGTGCTCATTTCCTTTGTTCTCTTCTCATCTCCATTCTCCTCCACATTTCCTTTCTTCTTCTCTCATCTCATTCTCCTCCACATTTTCTCCTTTCTCCATTCTCCTACACACTTCCTCTGTACTCCACACTTTCTCCATTTTCCTACACTGTTTCTCCATACATCTCCATTCTTCTCCTCCATAATTCCTCTGTTCTCCACACATTCCCTCACACTTCCTTTTCTTCTTCACACTTTGGTCACATTTCTTTCATGGTTCATGAGCACATTCTCCAAGCTTTTTCTAAACAACCACCATCAACTCCCTTCTCCAGATAATCCGAGTTATAATCCCACAAAAGGTCAAGCAGATTAATCTGTGTCCACAACTTGTTTGAAAGGAGATCTGAAACACTGCTCATACCCACAGCCACAGAGACAATGTCATACAACATACGTAAGCAATTTTTCAGTTTTTTCCTGGTGACTATTTTGCCACTTGGTTTAAATGCAGAATATCCAAAAAAAAAAAACATCCCACATCTCAGCTGTTACCACAACAATGTATCACACAATATACTTGTGTCAATATTTTTCTTATTTTTACAGTTTAGCACTTTTTATTAGCAGAACATCTAATAGTACATTAACTATGAAATATTACCACAACACAGTAATTTGCTATATTGTTGTACAATCAAAACTCACAAAATAGAGCCAACCTGTGGAGAATAAAGATTTCTGAATAATACCATCAGTATCAGGACCAACTTTATTCACCAAGTGCCTAACATGCCAATAATTTATTGCAGTGTCTTTGGCCACAAGAACATCATCAATTCATAATACTGTATATAGTACCACGTTTTGGTATCTTACAATATTTTATTTCAAATGCAGTGTCACTTTTTGTACTGTGATTTTTGCTTTAGGGCCAGTTTCTCATTCAGTCACATGGCAACTGACAATGCCGGATATGTGATCTTTACCCCTTGTGTTTCAGAAAGCATGGCAGGAAAAAAAAAAAACATTACAAGGGTGACAACAGGAAGCCATATTTCTGATGAGCTTGTCACTCCAAAATAATTTTACTCCACTCTTCACACTGTAGAAGCACAGTCGTTGAAGAGAAGGCTCCATTAGCCAATCACTCTTCCTATTTCCTCGAACAATGAACCGGCACCCTGGAGCGGCGCTTTAAGAGGAGAAAAGTCTGAGCAGCAGCGAGGAAAGCAGCAGAATTATTACTGATATCAGTCCTAACGGGCAAGCAGAATTCCCAAAAGGCTGTTATTTTATTATTTTAAAAAAACAAAACGACATAAAGAACAGCTTTTTTCTTCAAATGTAAAGTGTCCCCTTAACTCTGTCGATGATCTATTGATCTGTTTTCTGCTCCCACCAAGAGTCACGCAGTTTATTTAATTCAAAGCTGGAAACACAGAGGCCGTAATGAGAACGGTGCGTCTTCTGTGGACAGGCTAGCAGCATACACAGCCATATATAACGAGCACAGCAATGGTCAAAGCCATAATCAATGATCGCCAGGAGCAACTTGTAATAACTCAGCAAACCTCATAAGAGTGGGGCTTCGGTGCTGCGAGACCACATTGAGCGGATCTCCTGACAAGTCACATTTCAGCACAACACAGCTGACCAGCCTTGCTTGTAATGTACTTTAAAATAAACAAAAGCTTTAGGAACTGGGTGGCACAGTGGAACGGTGGTTAGCACTGTCACCTCGCACCTCCAGGCCTAGGGTTTGATTCCCACCTTGGGTTTGTGTGTGTGGAGTTTGCATGTTCTCCCTGTGCTTGGTGGGTTTTCTCTGGGTTCTCTAGTTTCCTCCCACAGTCTAAAGACATGCAGGTTAGGTTGATTGGTGTCTCCAAATTGCCTGTAGTATGTGCGTGTGTATAAGCACGTATGTTCATACACAGAGTAATTGTTGTGTACAAACCAAACTTGAGTCACACGGTTTGGGAAACGTCTACAGTGCAGAGGAAACCTAGAGTTTACAAACCGTTAGCCAGGTGTTGACAGTTAGCTTGTGATGGGTGAGGTGGCGTGCTTGTTCACTGCGCAACGGAGTTGTGCCTGGCATTTACGCTTAAAGGGCGCAACTTCACATCTTCATCAGGTAGCTCAGTCATGTCCAATCAAAAGTCAGTCATCTTCTAAACCGCTTATCCTGTGAAGGGTCATGGAGAAACCTGGAGCCTATCCCAGAACACATATGGTGCAGGGCAGGGGACACCCAGGGCGGGGTGCCAACCCACCACAGGGCACACACACACACTACGGGCAAGTTGGACACACCAATCAACCTAACCTGCATGTTTTTGGACTGTGGGAGGAAACCAGAGAACCCAGAGAAAACCCACCAAGCACAGGGAGAACATGCAAACTCCACACAGACAGATCCAAAGGCAGGAATGGAACCCCAGGCCTGGAGGTGCAGAGTGACAGTGCTAACCACCACACCACTGTGCCGCCCCAATCAAATGCGTGCCCTAAAAAAAATTTAGCCAATCGTCAGCAGTTCTTTAAAATTAAATCCAGTCTTACACGGATACTGCAGAAATAGCAGCTGACAGAGTGGAAACACAACACTGGACTCAGTACAAAGGCCTTCATTTTCATTAGGTTTATGCTACTCCACAACATAAAATGAACTGACTTCATAACACTATGAATAAAAAAAACTTTCAGTTCTTTTACATGGACAATTTGTATTTATATAAATAATGCTTCGTTTATATAGCAGACGTCAGTCAGTGAAGCACTAATTAACAATATATGAAGACGAAAACACATCAATTAATTAAGACTTTACTATGTTACCGCGAGACCACAGGGCATTTTCAATTTGAATAAGCAAATGTATGACATGCCACCTGCGGCTCTGAAGACATCAGTGCTTCTATTGCATATGGAAGTAAATAAATTCAAGCTGTGTAAATAAACCCTTGCAACTCACAGCTATTAAAATTCCTATCACATACAGTAAAATAAAATACTAGTGAATGGGAAATGAGTAGTATATCACATATGTGCTTGTTGTTTTTAATGAAGCTGTGATGATTAGAAAGTATAGCTGGTGAATATATCTGTGCCACTGCAGTCAAACAACGTGTGGGCAATGCTGAAGGTCTGCACAGTGGATTGTTAATGCAAGTTTCCGACCACAATACTAATGCATGTGAGTGTCAAGCATGAGATTTGTGCGTGTGTGTGTGTGTCTGATGACATCCTATATCTTATGATGAGTCACGCCTTTGCAGGCAACATAAAAAAATACAGTTAGACAAATATTTCATCAGCAAGTACTGTTTATTTAGCAGTTTTGGTGTGATGATACATTCATAAATTCACCCAATCCATCCATCCATTATGTAAGCCCTTATCCTTTGCATCTTGGGCTGGGCGCTAACCCATCACAGAGTGGTGGTGTGCGTGCATGCACACACAGGTGCACACATACACACACACACACACAGGTGCACACACACACACACACACACACACACTCACACTCACACATGCCTGACAAATTTAGATTTCCCAATCCACATGTGGGAACAAACTGTAAATGTATGAACGGGGTGAACATGCAAACTTCACACACACACAGTACTAAGAACCCAACACTAATATAACATCTTGCATAAAATCTTTTATGAGGCCCCAGATGACTAGTGGTGGCCCTGATCATGTCCACTAGACCACAGTGCTTTCCTGCAAAGCTACTGCAGTTTTAACAATGAGACGGTACTAAATCTGTGTTGTGAGTGTGCACATCCCGCCCTCAGTGTCTACCTGAACACATGCATAGCTTTGAAAATGCACTGTAAATTGTACATGTTCAGTTGTTTAGTTGTGTCTGGCTCTTCGTGACCCCGTTGAGCGCAGCACACCAGGCCTTCAAAAAATTAACATGAAAATTTAAAGTCGGAATGCTAAATTTTCAGAAAAAAGAAAAGAGCATAAAAACTGTTGCAAAACTGTTTTTGGACAGTAACTTATCGTCAGCTTTAAGTCAGGAATTAACCGATGTTTAATTATACTGTGAAATAGTTACAAAAGAGAACTAAAATATGAAGTACTTACAATTTTGATTTGAAATAAAATTTGTCTAAAAAAATAACAATAAACCTACTGAAACAGTATTCAATTAACATTTCAGATAACACTTTCAAAAATCAGATAAGACTTGGAAAACATTCGCTAACCACCACACAGATTTTAGTGCATTTTGTTTCACGTAAACTCTCAATATTTCAGTTTCATAAGCACAAGTTTCCTTCAGAGCGAATGTTTAAAAGGCTTTAGAAATGTTCTAGAGACGTGTAGCTTCATCTTCCTCTTTTTTGTTACTCTCTGAGGGAAACACAATCAAAGAAAAAGCCAGGCTTAATATCTGCCATTCCATAGTAACCGTACCTTTCCCCAAGTGGACAGGGTTACTATAGCAACTGCAGGAGTTAATCATTGCTGAAAAAAAAAACAAACTGAAAGGCAACGTACATCAAACTATGTAATTTTTATCAAAAGAACTTCCTGAAACATTTTCTAGAAAATGTAAATCCAATTAAAAACTGAAAAGCTAATATGTAAACACAGGGCAGATGTACAATATAACATCATGCGGTATGTTTATAACTTTTGTGGCCCTCCATGCAGTACGCTACCCTGGGTTCGATTCCCAGTCAATACAATTGCTCCTAAGCTAAGTGAGTCGGTTAGCTACCTGGTGACTGCCTTGGGAAAGGCTAAACCTGGAGAATAAACCTTACATAGATCTGTAGTGGAGTCCCTACACAGTACAGTCCATGTGTAAAATTTACAGTGTCAAAATTAAAACTAACAGAGTGAAAGTAACACCTTACAGTGCTATATCACCCTGGTGCTGTTATTACAACACAGAGTATTTAAAATTTAACACTGCACTGGGAGTACTTTATACTTTATATAGATCACATTTGCTCCAAAACAGTGTAAACATTCGCACTTTACGTGTTGCACTAACACAGCTGATTTTACTGTGGAGAGTGGACAGGAGTTTGGTTCAACACTCTTCTGCCAGCTTCTACAACCAAGGCGGGGCTAATGTCATGCTTTACACACCTTTTCTCATTTCTGCTCAAGCTTGTACCTTGGGGTGACCACCCAGGGTGTATAAGGACTGTCTCTTGTCTCGCCATACAGGCTCTACTGCAATGCTGTACATAACATGCTTTACATCAGAGGAAAATGTGAGAAATGTGTGTAAATACACAATGCATGGTTTTCACACAATAACTATAATCCAGTGTTGATGATAGTGAAATGAGATATTTACAATCAGTAAGGTAGGCAGTAGGATACAACTATGCAAAATACTTAACCAAAGACTCAAATAAAGCAAAGCAAAAACAGTATTTTTAAAATGTTAAAATATTTGTAAAAGCAGTTCCAGCTCCATGGAAGACGACGTCACCCAGAGGGTCGAAGACAAGCGACCGATTTCAGTTCTTAGCTCACTGGATTAATCCCTTATCTTTGATGCGGCCGACCCGAGTTCGAGCCCCGATCACACCCTGGGTCCGTTACAATGGTATCAGAAGTAAGACGAGATGCTTCGGCCGGAGTGAGGACGAGGTTGAGCGGGGGGCTATGAAAGGGGCAGTGTGGCGGCGGGTCCGCTGCATAGATGAGGGTCGACGACAAGAGACCGATTGGCTTCCTGAGTCTTTGGCTCAGTGGGCTAATCCTTTGTCTTTGGTTAGTGCCCTTGGTTCATTACAATATGTAAAAAGTTCATTCCGAGAAAACGTGACTGATCGTAGAAAATGCATGTTTTGTTTAGTAATCGTATACAGATGGTTATTTTTCACCACAGAAATTAACTTTTATTATATTAAAAAATAATTACAGAAATTACGCAGATCACTTGCGCCGAATATGTGTCAAGGGTATTTAAACTTACAAACATAACTTCACATCTGAAAATAATCTTTTTACAGACGTTATTGTTCCATCACGTTGATCTAGTGTTACTTCAATGTTGTAACAGCAATGGTTTAGTTTCTGTTGTTTAGTTTTCCATTGTATTAGCTCAATTGCACTCGAGTCTGAACCACAATAACGAGGGCGTTTTAGGTTCTGTAATAGTGCACTGGCTCGGCGGGCTGTGCTGTCACCTCACATCCAAGTTGTGAGTTTGAATTTGTTTAAATATTGCTGCCATCTCTGCGTGTTGAGTTCCTCTCTGCGCATGCGTGAACCAAAGACAGGTGCGTCAGATGGATTGAGAACTTTAAATTGCCCTTGGGTTGTGTGCATGTGCATGTGCCTTATGATGGGTTGGCACCCTGTCTGGGATAAGTGGTTAGAAAATTAATTAAACATTCTGAGTGCTCTCCTGTACATTAGAAATAATTATACCAGTCCAAGCAAAAAAATTAAAGCAGCACAATCGCTCAGTAAGTACTGGTGTTACGTCATACCTTCAGTTTTGAATCTGCCTTCAACGCTGACTATAACAGTTTGCATCTCACATTGTACATTAGCAATCAAGTTTCCTCCTGCCTGTACTCTCTCTTGCCCCATGTAATGTCTCAACCAGTCTACGAACCCTCTTGCAAATGTCATTATAAGGATTTTGCAAGTAAACTAATATATACATATAAATAAATATAAATACCTATAACGCAACATATTTTCAATCAGATCTCTCTCTCTCTCTCTCTCTCTCTCTCTCTCTCTCTCTCTCTCTCTCTCTCTCTCTCTCTCTCTCTGTGTGTGTGTGTGTGTGTGTGTGTGTGTGTGTGTGTGTATGCGTAAAACGTCCGAATCGTGAAAAAATCGTGTGCTCAGCTCCATGTGAGTCCAAATATAGTAACTTTGCACGTTGTTCTGCACTGGAAACAAATAGCAAATGTCTTTTAGAAGATTAGTTACTAGAAGCACCATTAATGACAGTTAATTACTGTTGGTCTTGTAATCGCTCACGACCCAACGCCTCCCAGTCTATTCAGCGACAATTTGCTGTAGCCGTCCGGATCGACACAGTTATAACACGCTGTATTATGAATTGCCGAGGCTGCGTTCTTTCAATAACGTATTTGACCAATTAGCAGTTTATGTTTATTAAATATGACGATACATCGATCTTAAATATGTATATGTATAGTTTACAATAAGGACCACTGAAAACAATAAATAACCTCTTGTACTTCTACCCTGTCTCCACAAATAACGTCACCTTTTTCTGTCCTGTAATGTAAGAAGGCGCCTAATCCGTACATATTTCAGATTCGTGTTACAGGGATGTGCGAGAGAGGATGTTACTGTAACAGATTTCATAACAGGGACGAACACCAGTTGTCAAAACGATTTAACAGAGCACATACAATTACCCCCTCCACACACACACACACACACACACACACTAAACCCAATTTAAACATTAATGCAAATAATTCTAGTTCCAGTTCTACAGTTGTGAAAGTTGCTTTGACTTAGAATTCCTGCATGATGTCTATGAGCTGCTACGTACGTCCGAGATTCTTGCACAGTCGTATTAATTTGATGAATAAAAAAACAGGTCCGCAGAGTTGCACGTATTTGACGTATTTGTGTGGTTATAGTGCCACTTATGGGTATTTAGAAGAAATACAAGAAGGTTGTCAGTCTGACCTCCCTTTCAACGCTAACGGCCTCCAGCCACTCCCGAGGCACCCCGAGGCTCTCACTACAGTCTGTGGATCAGGGGTAGCCAACCATGGTCCTGCAGGGCCCCAGTGGGGGCAGGTTTTTGTTTCAGTTCAGTCAATTTAATTTGCCCACTTGCCCAATTAAATATCAATTACATCATTGTTTATCCTCGTTCTCTATGATAATTTGTCTGTGCTTAGTTGTTCTAAATTATTGAAAGTTAAAAGAGAGACTGTTGTGCTTTATGATCAGTAACATAATTATAAAGCACTCATTATGATTTCCATCTAATTGCAGATTTATAGCAGAAAATGTATCGATAATTTATCAAGGTCTTTAATTCAAACCTGTCATTACTAATTGTATTTGAAGTGTCATACAATAGCAGAAACAGGTGTCGATAACAAAGAATGCTTAAGCAGTGACAGAAGTGATTGTTAACAACAAATGGATTAAAAGGTACCATATCTGTTAAAACGTTTTTAAAAATTAAGCAACATCAGTAAATCTTTGTCATGTTTTTAAAATTTTTATTTAAAATAAATAAATCTTATTGAGAATCACTGGATTAACAGTTAAATTATACAAAAAAGGTCAATGTTAAATTGACATTAAGATTCAGTTAAAAGCAGAAATTGACTGAAGCAAAAACCTGCACCCGCTGGTGCCCTCCCGGACCATGGTTGGCCCAGATACAGTCTCATGAGCATAGCTTGAGGTGCCTTTGTGGCTCAATGGGTAGAACATCAGGCTGGGATGTAGAAGTCTCCTGGCTCAAATCCCAGCCCAGCCACCAAGTGTGTCTTTGAGCAAGACACTCAGTGCTAGCTCATAGTAATGTGTATTTGAAATATTGTAAGTTACTTTGGATAAAGTTTGTCTGCCAAGTTAACAATTAATTAATATTCTGAGGCTACCCAGAGGTCTCCACCCAGTGTGACATACTCGGAAAAGCCTTAGCAGCCATCTTCCAGGGAGTATCCTTTTTACGTCCCTCAAATGGCTCCTCTCAATCCAGAGGTGCAGCTCATTCTGTCTCAAAGGGGTAATCCCAGCAACCCTGCAGAGAAAATTTGTTTCAGCTGCATGTGTTAGCTCTCTTCACAACAGACTAGTTTAACTTTTACAAAACTACTAGTGCTGCTCCGGTCCCTCTGTCAACCTCACGGGCCCTTTTCCTGTCACTCATGACCAAAATTATGGGATAGTTGAACTCCTCCACTTGTAGCAATCAGTGTCCCCTGACCTAGTTCTTGCTATCTTGTGTGACCTTTAACCCTGTGGAGAGTGGATACATATGTAAGTTTTGGTATATTTTTTTATACCCCGCTCAGCATGTGGCTGCCAGGACCCACCTTTGGAGCCAAGTCTGGGGGTCGGGTTCGCAAGTGAGTGCCTGGTGGCTGAGTAATCCACACAACCTGGCCCGGTTCAGCCCAGAATAGCGACACAGGGTCATCTTGTGGGTTTATCACCTGCAAAATGAAGGATAGGGGTCATGTGTAAGACCACCAAAGAGGCAGGTGGTTGTGGGACAGATCAAGGCAGACTAGCACAAGAAACTTGTTAATTATTTAAACTGTAAGTTTGGATAAAAAATTTAAATGAGAATTGCAGAATTTTACAACACTTATATAATTAAATAACAGAGGGTGTGTTGTGACTGTCGCAAGTAAACACAGGAATATACTCCTAAAGTTCATCTAATATATCCCCTTGTATTAAAACCATGCTACAAATTTAATACATAAATTAATATTGCTGTTTAATTAGTGTGGATTACCTCTTCTCCACCACGTCACTGCATAGAAGAGCAGGTCTTTAATCTGAGGCAGAAAACTCAAACATACACAGGTAGAATGAGTAATGTCCACACACGCAACGTGATTCACACAAGCCCACCATGACCGTGGAGGTTAGAGGGGAAACCATTATATCTTCTGAGCTACATGGCACCCAGGTAATTCAAGGTACAAGTAAACTATATTCAATTTTCAATTCAATTTAATTTGATATAGTGCCTTTTACAATGAGGTGCCTCAAAGCACTTTACAGAAAAAATTGCAGATATTACAGAAATAACAGCAATTGTAAAAAATAATAATAAGGATAAAGCATACTGGGCATACTGACATTACAAAATACACAGTTTATAACTGAGACTCTGAATATAAATAGCACTATATAGTCCTTCCTTGCTCCAGGTGTTGGAGTAATTCTCAGCAGGCTTGTGGCATCCCTTGGGCAAAGGCCTCATCCAAGGAGATATACTAGGTGTCAGCAACTCTAACAAGGCATCCTGCTCAGATGGTGCCCAGTTGGAGACCAGGTACACATATGGACAAACAAAGATTGCAGAGAGAGGATAGTAAATAATACAAACACTAGCAGTCCCATAGCAAAATATCACAGTTACATTGGCATGTACAGCAGCACCAGCAGCAGTAATTACTGTGAGCTATAGAGATTGTGGCCACGATAAATCAAAAAGAAGGTCTTCAGTTGAGATTTAAAGACTGAGACCGATTTGGCATCCTGTATGTATCCAGGCAGACTATTCCACAAACTGATAACTAAAAGCTCTAGTGCCAATACTTTTATGTATGTGTGGAATAATAAGAAGGCATGCATTCTGTGATCATAGGGAATGATTTGGAGTATATTTATTAATCAATGCTGTTAGATATACTGGTGCTTTGCCTTTGAGTGTGCAGTTTTTATTTCCAGAGAGTAAAGCATTGCAATAATTTAACTGACTGTAAACAAAAGCTTGCACAATTTTTTCAGTATCTTCTGTAGTAGCACTGCAGCCTAGCAATATTTTTCAGCTGCAGGAAGCTCACCTGTGAAAGTGCATTACCAGAACCACAGGAGATGTTTGAGTCTAAAAATGACACCGCACTGAGTCGTAAATGGAGAAACAGAGGTCAGCAGCGTTGAAGGCTGAAAGCACTCCCAGCAAGATCATTACCCCCTAACAACAAAATCTCAGTTTTATGTGCATTTACTAAGAAGTAATTTGTGCTCATGCACTTTTCAGTGTCTTTGAAACATTTAACTAAGATGATAGCTGATGCATTATCATTAGGTTTAAATGCAAGGTATCACAAGTGTAGGTATGATAATAGATATTATACTGTACTTACGTATAATATTCCCTAAAGGTAGCATGTAAAGGCAGAAGAATACTGTGCCCAGCACAGATCCTTGTGGCACTCCATATCTAAGGGGGGGCATGGGTGAGGGTGCGCTGTCGTTCGACATTTAAACATAATACAAACCCGATTCCAAAAAAGTTGGGACACTGTACAAATTGTGAATAAAATCCGAATGCAATGATGTGGAAGTTC
>JABJVR010004820.1:0-14263 GCA_025773905.1 Chitala chitala | reverse complement strand
CAGGTGCGCACTCTGTTCTGCACCAGCCTGGGGATCTTGTAGGTGTTCATGTAGGCCACTGTGTTGTCCATAGAGGTGCGGAAGTAAGTCTGAGCTGCTGTGGCAGCACCAATCACATCCCTCATCTGCATACATGAAGACAAATTGATAGCACAAAGTTAAGGACAACATACACCCAACACGTTGTCAACCAATCATGAAATGTTTCAGGGCTGTCATGCATTTTTATTTTCACACACCTTTGTGTACAGATATGCTTAGCTTTTCTTATGCTTCGTAAACTAGCAATAAACATTCATCCTTCCACAGAGGATTCTGGTTTGAGGCCAACTCTGAGTTCAGGAAAATTATGTACTTCCTTAAGCAGGGTGCCGGTGTGTAGAGTTTCTTGAGTTGATTTATATGCCTGAGGTGACAATACTGGTTCTAACTAGAGCTCTGCATATCTTCATAATGTATGACTTGGTAATGATCACACACAAGCCTTTAAATCGTAGGTACCTGACTTGTGGCTGCTGTATTCTACTACTTCCATGAGTTAATCACAAGTACAAAGCAACATTTGAATGAAAATGTCAATCTCTTGATTTACAGTGAAGTTCCCTCTAGGTTTATAGTTACAGTGCCATCTAAAATAAGATGTTTTTTGATGCCATACATGAAGGTGGTTTATAGTTTTTAAGGCATGTATATTTTTAGTAAAGGGGCATTTTTGTCCTGGTCCCACCAATACTAGCTGACTGACCACTACGTTTGACCGTTTCAACAATGAAAATGAATCCTGTGTTGCAGGTTATTGTGTTAGATCCCATGGGAGCCATACGTAGGCCTTAAAATGATGTCCCTCTTACAAATATACTGTATATGAAAAGCTTTGCAATTTTTATATGGACCTACAACCATATTAGAATTGAACTGCAACTGCAACTGGATCTAAGAACGAAATTATTTACTAAATACTACAGTTCAGTTTTTAATTCACAAAACACTTAAGCTGTCATTTCTGTCCACAACCATATAACACACACATGCCAAGTTTACAAAGATAAGCGCATACCAACAACTCACCCACACAGGGTTCTAACACTTACCAATTCACATCCCTGCCTTACACAGTCTTTTCCACAAGAACACATTGTCAGTACTTGACATTTAAATTTGTCTTTTTTATGTTTCAGTCATTATGAGGTATTGCCTTTCAGCAACAATTCTGAGCATCCTCTCTGTCCACTGATGTGTACGCTCTTCATATGCAACTGTATTACTTTCCAATAATTATGTGGCATGAAGGCACGATTTACGCTTGTCTTTGGTTACCTGTCCAATTAAGCTGGAGAAGACAAAGACACCGACGAAGTAGTTTAGCATCTGAAACAGGATCTCAAAGACAGTTTGTGGCTCAGGTAAGCCTCCGATGTTGATAAGCGTACGGACTGCAAAGTAGTAGCTGCGAAGGTACCTGGGAAAAGTGACAGAGTAGGGACCGAGCCGAAATGAAAGAAAATGCAAAAAGGTGTACCGTTACTGAATAGCACCGAACCGCAGTGTTTAAAAAATGCAGTAATGCAAGTAAAAGCTCAAAAACCAGTAACTAATACAGAAAATTAATCCTAGAAGAAAAGACACAAAGCAAAAGAGCAAAAAAAAAAAAAAAAAAAGAACAGTAACCAATACTAGACACCTGGAAAATCACAAAAGCAATAATAATTACGGGCACTGAAAATACAAACTCAAAACTGACCAATTAGGACAGAAAGCATTTCAGTAACAATAAAAACAAGAAATCTCCATAATGAGAAGCCTGTCTGCTTGAGCCATGCCCTGCATCAGAAGGTAGGGAGAGCAGACTCTGACGTACGCGCTGCCCTCTCCGTCGTACACCCACTTGGTGGAGCCAATGCCCTGGTATTTTGACGCAATGTAGTAAACACAGGCATTGATGTGAAGAGCGTACATCAGGTAGCCAATGGTGCGGATCACTCTAGGACACAAAGCAACAAGTTTAATGATTTTCATTCAGACAATCTATGTGTAATTACCTTTCAAAAATGTGCAAGGAGGTAAAATGTAACTACATCGACAAACTACTTGTAAAATTTGATTATTTTTAAGGACTAGCATTTATTTGTATTATTTCTTTAGGGTTTTTCAATTTTATTTTACAGCATCTGTGGTTTTTAGTCTGCTACTCTGCACCAATCCTGGGGAAAAGCCATTTCATCTGCATCATACGGAAAGGGGCAATGTACTTTTAGTGTAATTGTAACTATGAGGTAACGACAATAAATTCCTTGTATATTTCCATGATTATTGCAAAGGCTTCAGCAAGATATATGTACATTTGCTAAGAACTACTCTTTTCCATACCTCCAGATGTAAGCCTTGCTCATGATGTTCTCCAAACGGTCACTAAACTCAAAAAATGAATCGAGCTGATAAAGGAAAAAATCCAAAGTTCAATAATGCATTAACAGTTAATTCAGCATTTACAGTTAAATGTGACACACGTCATGGTTGCTCACTGGGCAGATAAGTGCCCCAGTGTCTCATGGGAAAAACAAAACCCAAATCTGCTATGATGGTGCCTACCCTCAGCAAGCGGTTGGCCCTGAAGAATGGTGTGAACCCAAACCTGAGGCACAGCAAATCAAAGGGTAGCACTGAGATGATGTCCACCTATCAAGGGGAAGGATAACTGTTCATTGCCATGTCAGCATATTCTCACAGAGCATACTGTTTAAGTTATATATTTCTCTAATATTTGAAAAAATGTCAGATATAGAAAAAACAGGCCATTTATCTACCTTTATATAAAGTAAAATGTTTACATTATCTGTTGACAAACTCACTGTTTGATGGTAAATCTGTAAGGTCTTCTCTTAGATCATAGGTCACAAATAGGATACAAGTTAAAAACTACAAACACATTGTCAGTCAGTCATCTTCTTTACCACTTATTCCTGGTGAGGGAAGCCTGGAGCCCATCCCAGGGCACATAGAGTGCAGGGCAGGGGACACCCAGGGCGGGGCGCCAATCCACCACAGGGCACACACACTACGGGCAATTTGGACACACCAATCAACCTAACCTGCATATCTTTGGACTGTGAGAGGAAACCGGAGAACCTGGAGAAAACCCACCAAGCACAGGGAGAACATGCAAACTCCACACACACACACACACACACACACACACACACACGGCGGGAAGCGAGCCCCAGGCCTGGAGGGGCGAGGCAACAATGCTAACCACCACGCCACCATGCCACCTACAAGTACATTGTATACTTGAAAAATTTCAAGTACCCCAAATCTTGCAGACTCTCTGTAGTTTTGCTTTGTTAAACCTCTGTCTTTCTGGAAAGAAGAAAAATAAATAACTGAAAGAAATATTAAAAAACAGTTTGTTCTCCATATGTGCCACATAAAGTTAACCGTAAACAATAATGGTAGGGTATTTTGATACAATTTGTGTTAGTATATTGTCTTTGTGTTTATCTGCTGAATTCCAGTGAAGGTTTTCTGAACATAAACTGACAGAATAAACTTACGATGATGTCTCCTCCTTTGATAAACTGCAGACGGGGCTGGAAAATTATTATGTCCACAATGTGCACCACATCAGCCATTATGTCAAGACAGACCCAGAAAGGGAGATTTTGTGGTGAGTGAATTGGGAAGGAGAGGCGTATGGGGATGAGCCAGATGTTGTAGTTGTAGGCTGCCGTGACCACGCCCAGCCAGTAGATGTACCTACGATCTACACAAAATCAACAGTAAGACAGCAACATTGGCCTAAGGACATAATATCAAATAACACAACATTTAACTAAATTACATTTTCAGAACACTTAATGAATTGTAGTTTCCTTAAAAAAATCTCAAAAATTGTGTTTTCTATTAGATTATAGGATATTATTGTATATGAAGAACATCAAATGGATTGTTGTGTATGTTGGTATGCTTGTCACCTGTGAAGGGATCTATGGTCTTGTCCAGCCACGTGTCTAACTTCTCCTCCACTGGTTTGAGCACCATGTCGACCACGGTGAAGATGCCTGAGAGGAGGCAGGTGAAGCTCAGCTTGGGATAGGTGGATGTTTTGGATTTCACTTCTGCTTTTTCATCCGGTTTCTCCTCTTTTTTCACTTCTTTCTTTTTGTCATCTTTCTTGTCCTCTTTCTTCTCATCTTTTTTCTCTGTCGTCTTTTCTGCCTCTTCCTCACGTTTTTTCCTCTCCTCTTCGTGCTTCCTAATTCGCTCTTCTTCCTCTCGCTTTAAAAAATCACGCTTCCTTATAACTGGAGCTATGTTTGAAAAAGAAAATGCCAGTTCAAACACCTTGAAGCTACAAAACCCCACAGTCAATTTTCAGTCACACCCGTTAATTTATGCATCATTCAGAATGAGTGTCAGTTGTTTGTTCTGTACATCGATGCTGTTTTGAAAGAATAATTCCTGCCACAAATATTCGTTGGGATGGACTTACTAACAGGGGGGCTGTGCTCAGGTGAGGATGCATATGGATCAATGACCTTCTCCTTAAAGATTTGGGTTCGTTCCTTCAGACGTTTGGCAATCTCCCTCAACTGATTGTCTGCAAATTTGTTTGCCACTACAGGGAGTGAAACTGGAAGGGACTCCTCCTGGCTGCAGAAAACATTGAAAGTTACACCATGAGATCTTTGCAGGGTGTCCATATTTACTCATTAGTTTACTGAGCAAGAAGTTCAAATGTATTCTATCCAGGGAAACCCAAGTTGACCCTTGTGATCTCATCTATAGAACACAATTAAATAGCAAATCCATTTGAATCAGCAGTCAAAATAGCTCTTCTGACACACATATACCTTAGCAGGTAAGACATGCAGACCAGACCTTACGATGATGACTATTCCTACCTGCAGTGACATCACGACATTTCAGATTTCAACTATATATAATATATACATATTTTTAAAACAATGTGTTTGTGATCATTCAGATTCAATGCCTCTAAAGCGAAGTAATTTAACCACAAAATGCAGCAAGACTAATACAAAAATTCTTTAACCAGCTGTAACATAAAAGAAGTGTACATGCGTGTGTGCACAATTCCAGCACTCTGGCACAGTAAAATGTAAAACGGGGATTTTGTTGGCGCTTAAACTAGACCGCCAGTTGAGGGCAGACTTCTATCACAGCCATGGCAAGATCATGTTTCAGTATGGTAACTCATGTTATAATAGTGGTATTGTACTCAGCAGTGAAGTCATTAGCAAAAAGCTATCGTCTCATTAATCAGTTCACTATGGTTCCCTGCTCAGATGTTCACTTGAGGTGTGACTAAACATCTCACAGTACAGGACAGAGGGAGTAATCCTGTTCTTTGGCTAGATATCTTGTCTGCTGCTTGGCGTCAGGACAGTTTAAATCCTTCCAGATCTGAAGGTGCCAGAACCTTCAACGTAACCTACTGCTGCAATAACAATAGCACAATGATAGTCAAAAACAGCTGCTTAAAAGACTGACACACATGCCAAAGAATGTAAAAAAACAGGACACAACTACTGTTATAATAATAATAATAATAACTATTAATAATAATAATAACTATTAATAATTATAATAATAATATCATAAACATCATCACTACTTTATATGCAACACCCTCTGAAATTTCATTATTCATGTCATATAAAATCTTATCGATGAAAACATTCTGAATTCTGTCCTGAGAGTGAGGAGCATCAAGACACACTGATGTTTACCAAAGCTGAACTGAGAAAAGGCCCTTAGGTGAGTCAGTGATGACGACTTAACATTAGTGAACACAGACCATACTTTTTCTCTTTGAGATTTCATATAGTTTGTCCATTGCTCAGAAAAATGTTTATAGATAAATTCATCATGGCCATACATGTTTTACATTTTCACAGATGCAGGAATGTATTTGGTACAATTTTTCACTTTATTTTCTAGTGTTTTGTTACTAAGTATATTGATTTTGGTACTATTGGATTACACTCAAAGCCTCTTGCAAGATTATCTCCATGACAACAAGCATCTAATTGGTCACTGTGATTGGTGCAATTCATATTGGTAGTAAACACCACAAGAGGCAGATCTCAATATAATGCACAGGTTAGGATTTTGCAAAGATAAGGGCTGTGTGGGAGTCACCCTGTGTATTTATATAATTCCTATCAGCATACATTCTTGTCTGAAGATTAGTTTGTTTTGCAAAACCTGATGTTAAGGATGATCATTTTGACATCTACATGGACGAGTTAATGGGAATACATGGCTAGAGGGTTGAATACAGATGTAGCGCAAGATAATACAGTTGATCATATAGTGGTGATTAAAAATAAAATGCTGTTTCTCGAGTAAACCATTGGCATTTATATGTAAAGTCAAATCAGGCACGAAATACTAAGATGTGCTTGATATGTTCCATGAATTTGAAATCTGAACTAATAATTCATATTTTCACAAAGCACAGTCAAATGAGTCACGTGCAAATTTAACAGCACTGAGGAAACAGAGACAGGCAATCGGCTTTGTGCAGGAAGCTGCTCCCCTTATCGTCTTAAGACCCAAGTACCAAGGATCTGGTAATCTTGCTTCATCTACAGAGGAATGACAAGCCAAAAATGAAAGGCAGAGAAGGTGTGCCATTTAAGGACAGAGGAATAAAGGAAGGTAATTAATTGTCTGCCTTCCATGCAATCACCAGGTGTGACAAAATCCCATTTTAGTAAAGACAGTCAAAAAAATTACCATATACACAGATACTGTAAGTAGTGAATAACTACAGTTATACAATATGATGTTAAAAAAATTACTAGGACTAACCCTCACAGCTATCAACCAAAGCTTTGTGACATGTATGTAAATTTTACATGTAGATATTTGGAATGAAAAACCTTTCATAATTCATGTTCTTACCTCTGCCCAGGTGGCTGGTCATTATTAACAGGATCTGTTGGCTTCTCCTCTGGCTTGGGGGGGTCAGAGGAGGTGTTGGTGCGACTGGGGGCCTCAGGCATAAGGGCAGGAAATGGGGCTCAGGCTGGAACTAGGCAAACATGTTATGCATATCACAGGTTAATGTCAAATTGAGTTTGGAGTAGGTTTTCTGTTCCATAATTGCTGTCCTTCACAACAGATTGTGTGGCTGTTCTGCCATTCACTGAACAGGAAAATGTGACAAAATTTATCTCCTTACAGTTGAACTGCTGCAGAGAGTTCAGTTGTGCTTGTGGAAAAGGTGAGTTGCATATAGCATTGCACAAAGATGAATGAATGTTTCCTCAGATCTTTCACCTCAATTTTCTCAGCTCTTCCTCTGGGTCCTCTGTTATTTTCAAAAGACTTCTTTTTGTACAGGAACAAAACTTGATTTTTTTAATTGTGTGCTTTTCAGAGTACTATATAGGTGTGAAGTTGTTTTCAGTACTTATTCATTATCTATAACAAGGTCGAACTGTCGACTTTCACATTAAATAAAAACCAGCTACAGACCTGTGGGATGATGCTCTGATCTGTAATCTGACCTCCCATCCAATATTTAGCTTTGCTAACTGTATCTCCTCTAATAGTGTGTTAGCTATAGGCCCATGTCATGCTACCTTGTCTACTCATATATCTTGCTTCTCTTAAACCAGCCAAGTGTATCAAAATGGTAATATGCATTTTGTACTCCTGTAAAAACCTATTACATCTGTAAATACCTACCTATTCATTACACTTTTATATGCATATGTATTCATTACACTTTTTATACACCTCAGGAGGTACTAACATCACTAAAGCCCCCCCACCCCCATTTGGATGTCCTATTCCGTTGCCCTTTTTGTTTGTACACCACAATCCAGAAAAAAAAAAACACAATTTGTTGTCAGCTGCACATTTGTTAACTCTTACAAACAAACAAAATTCAACATTAAGAGATATTTTCTAAACAAATTTCCCTACATCTTCTTACGAACCGGGCTATGTCGACCTGTAACATAGAAGAGGGCGATAATGTATGAATTCGAAAGCAAGAGTTTATTGTGACTAGTAGAAAGTAATGGTGAAAAGACATTGGTTTACAATATGTCAAATGCAGTGCTATACAGTACATAAGCAAAACACATTAGCTGCTACTGAATAACATAGAAACTCACTTTTCACATGGCATATATTTTGCAACAACAAAATCAGGTTTCTACCATTCAGTGGCATTGTTGAGGTATTGTTGACAGTGTATTCATGTTGTCTTACCTGGGCAGGTGAAGAGGTTGAGGTTGGAGCAGATGCAGGTTTTCTAACACAGAGCTGAGGTATGAAGACCTTTCTCAGCTTGCTGAAGATGCCTGGTGCAGGTTAGGCACCAGAACTGCAGAGATCACATGCAGGTTTATCCCCTGTTTCTCTCACACAGCTCGGCAGGTGGTCAGCTGGTAGCTTTGAACAATTAATTCTTTTAGCCTTGTTAATTCCCCTGAGGAACACCTGCCCTTCCGTCAAGAAGCTTCGGCATTTATTCTGCAGCTAAATGTACAGCTGGTCATCTTCTTGTCCATCATTTGAATGGTATTCTGCTAAGCAAACAGGTATTTTCACTCCAGTTCTAAAACCAGCTCTATTAGATGTTAATTTACATTAATGAGCTTTTACAGCCAATTTAAAATTATTTTTAGGATTTAATTTGCTTAACCAAACAAAATGCTTCAACTTTTGTAAATATGACAATCAACTCCAATTATATCTTTCAATGGAAATTATATGACTTAACCTCTTACAAACTGCATCACTAAATATGTTGTCTATATAAAAGAAATTATTATGGAACATTATAACCAAATAGATCAAAGGTACAGAAGGCTTGCAAGAACAAAGCAACTGGTTTGCAATCTGGCTGTAACCTTAAACTGATCCTACAAATAAAAATAAATTTTTTTGTTTATCTCAGCCTCAGACAAGTAATTTTACAGGTCATTTGTTCTTTCTATTACATGTCCTTCCAAACAGTGTATGATACACAGTATGTTTTTAAATCATGTTTTTTTATTTTAAACCTTCAAACAAACAGCTCCGGCAGGCGTGATATTGAATAATAAAAATTCCCTATGTATAAGTACCATTACGCTTTCTGTATTCTTTCCAAACACAGGATGACTTGTAAATTGTCACTCACCAATAGAGGAATATCTTTGCTGAACACACAAGCAGAGCAAGTGACAGACAGGTCAATGACAAGAATATAACAACAATATAACAGTAAATATAAACTTATAGAATGATAAATTGACACTCAAAGTGCTGAGATTAAAATAACACAATAATGGCTGAAGGAAAGTTAGAAAATACAACCATCTTGTTCTAAGGTTCAAATCCTAGCCCAGCTATCAGGTGCGGCCTTGAGCAAGACACCTAACAGTTGGATAAAAGCGTCTGATAAATGAATAATAATAAAACTACAAATTAACGCAAACTAAAAGTATTACACCAAATGACAATTTTTTTTTATTCTTCACAAAATTGTAAAGGCAAAGACTTTCTGTCTTTTAAATGTATAATTGAAACGATATATCAGCATAACAACGGACAATAGCGTGCAGTCACGCATGCACACACACACACACACACACACACACACACACACACACACACACACACGTGTGAGTGTGTGTGACCCACAAAAAAATTGTGAAGATGATGAATTGGGGAGATACTGACACTTCTGTTTATTTTCAGAAGTAGTTCAGGCTGGAAAAATACCTAATAAGGCTGAAATGTCACTTTTAAAGTATGATGTATTTAACCCTTAATAAGAAAAACTATCCAGTGTGAGCTATGTGCAAGGGGATGACAAACACCTTCTCAAAAATTAAGATGTAAACAATTTTATCCACTTAACTTTTAAAAACTGGTCTGTCATTACATTTTCAGAGAGGGTATAAAAACCTACTTCTAACCAAAGCAGTGATAAATGCACTTTATAAGTCACATTTTCAAATCATACTGAGTGGACCTGTTCAGTAAATATTAGGATAAGTCAGTTCCAGTTTTCAGTATAATGAAAGTCTGCATTTACTTAAAACATGAACTACCGTGTGTCAAATTGGCCCTAGTCTGTTGTAGAGGCCATGGAACTGCGCTAAACTGAGTACAAAGTGAATACATGAAGGTGTGAAGTACCAGAGTGTCTTCATAAAGGATATTTGCCAAATGCACAAAAGATCTACGGTGTGGGGGTCCTGCTTGTAAACAAGTGTTTTTCTTTCTTCTCTTCACCCTCTGTAGCAGATGTAATCAAGCCCTTAGCTTTCATCAGTTTCCTAATGAAAAGACAAGCTATGTAAGAAAATATTTCAAAGCAGCAAGAATGCAGCAAGAATGCAGCAAGTCTCCAGACCACCTCCTGTTTTTCATGAACACATTGTATCAAGAATGGAGCCTTTTGAGGACATCACATTAAAATGTTAGAAAAGCACTGCATGTCAAATAAGATATGAAACAGTTTCACAAATTCAGCAATAAGTCATCTGTGATAAAGTCAAGTCTTTGAAGATCACAAAGCATGCTAATTTAATTAGGATGTTGAGCAAATGAATGTCATTATTGAATAACAAACCTTAATAGCATATTTCTTCAGGATTTCCTTTAATAACTACAAAGATTATATTCATAAACGTAATTGGGAAACTTAAAATGTAGTTTTCCCTTTATGAATTATGTCTTGAATTAATCAAACAGTTAATAAAATATATATGAGTCATCCTTAATTCATCATCAGATTAATGAACTGTATTTCATTGTTCAATGGCTAATACTAGCTTAAGTTTAAAAATCACTTTGTCAGAACAAAAACTCAAAGTTGATTTTCTGTGACCTAAATAACACAAATTGAATTTAACGTGATACTTTCACCTTAATTTACCACAACTTCGAGTCCTCAGCTAACACCTTTAAACTTACCTATAATGTGCACCACCTCAAATGAAAGATAACAAGATTGTAACAAAGTTAGCATTTCCTGACAGCTGTGATTACTCTTGTTGTCCCTGATTCGGGTGATAACATAATTCTGATAGCATGCTATAAAGCACTTATCTCCTTATTAACAATGATCGACATACCAGAAACTACTGCTGTTGTCTATCTGAACTTAATTAAAGTAAGCTTACAAACACCCTAACTGTCTGAGGTCTAACCCCTGGCCACAACAGCAGCACAGCAACTCTCAGTCCACTCACTGGTGTTCCTCACCTTCCCTTCCTGGCCAGCAGTTTCTGAGACTCTGGGTAATTAACCAGGATGTCATTAAGATCCTTCTTCTCCAAGAAAAGGAGGTTAGCAAAACCCTGGGCGACTACATTAGCTGTTCTGCGGTTTCCTCCATCAGATGAAGACTGCAGCAGGCTGGAAAAGCACATCAACATCACATGTCAAAGCACTGTATGGGCAAAAAAGTAACAGCTACGATTTAGTAGTCCAACTGCATGTTGGGTCAAAGACAGCCATACACATTAATCACAATAGCAAGAACGTACACACTGCCGTCTGTTCCCACAAAATGTCTGACAAGAGCATTTAATTGGAAATATGTATGTAGTGGGGGAACTGTACTAAACAGACTTTGACCTATCCATTTCCCTCAGGCAGGCCATGGTTGACCTACCTTTGGGCACAGTCATTTTGTAATGATCCTCCAGTTTCCACAGCCCGTACCTGATCTCTCCAAACACACATCCACTGTAACATAACTCCACATGCTTGCCCCGGATTTCTCGTGGGAGACAGAAATCTGTACCTGATCTCTCCAAACACACATCCAGCCTTCAGTGTCACAAACACGGTCTTGTTGTCTGGCCCTCCCACCACCTGCACTGCCCCTGCTTTGATGATGTACATCTCCTTACCAATGTCCCCCTGGGGAGAGGGTACAAAGGGTACAGAGTGCAAGCACAGTGCCAGGTGACAATATGCAACTAATTATTTATAATTACCCTAAATAAAAGGGTGAAAAAAAGAAAGCAAACAATACTTGGAGATACTGCTACCAAATATGACCCAGCAAGACAGCACATTTTGTTAATCTGAGATGACAAATTCAAAAAATTTTATAGGAAAAGCAGACACTGGTAATGAATTTTGTTAAAATTTTTTTACTTATCATTCCAATGCAAAAGGTAGATTTATTTGTGTGTGATAACTTATCCAGCAAAGTAAAGAACACAGGCTCACTTTTTTGCAGACAAAGTCTCCAGGAAGATACACGACAGAGTTTAGACGTAGCAGCACGTCCACAAGCATCTGGTCTTCACAGCCCTGTGGCCAAAACAGCTTATTATCTCCACACCCTCGACATGCTCTGTACTGATTATTTATCACTAACAACCTGTTTCTAGAATGAATGTCCCGTGATGTGAGACATTCTGCACTGATATATAATTATTTCATGAATGTTACCCAAAATCACTTTCAGCCTGTCATGATCTCTCCCTGTCAGTCCATTCTGTGTCCACTAGGTGGCGCGCTTGCCCTTGTTTCTTCCGTTACTCTTGTGCTAATTGTCTTATTAATTATATCAGTAGTTCCCACTTGTGTCTCGTCACCCTGGGTCTCCTATATATACTTCCCTGTAATAGGGTTAGTTGTTTGTTCCTTGGTTCTTTGTATGTGTACCCTGTCTGTTGGAATAAAACACCTTCTACAAATAGACTTAACCAATATGAATATTACATAGCCCATATATAATTTAGTAAATGTTTTAATATTCTGTGATATTTGAACTTGAAAATTATCATAAAGTTAGTTTTGATTCAACAGAATACAATTACATTTGTGTGACTTGTGTGAGAACTGGCTGACTTAATCGTGTGCACTTTGATGATAGGGCAACACTTACTGTCAGATTTTATGATACTGTTTGACCTCGTCTGTGACATGCACATGTACTCTTGTTCATTGTAAGTCACTTTGGAAAAAGGCATCTGCTAAATGAATAAATTTAAATTAATTTTTATATAGTGCCGTTCCAAAACAGTTGCCCCAAAAGTTGTGCCAAGGGCCTTTACAGGAAATCAGTGCAGAGCAGTGATGGCGGCAAGTTAAGGAACAACCAAGAAACAATTTACAAGGAATGTTGACTGGGTACCTGACCGCAATAGACATGATGTCAATGTCAGTCCCCTGCAAATAAAAGTATAATGCACTGCAAAAAACTTCTCAAAGAGTATTTTATCCTACTCTTGGGATCAGGTCTCTGGGTGTGCATGGACCCATTGTGTGGAGGTCATGTTTTGTCACATGTTGGTCACCTTGAAGAGATCGATCTTCTGGAAGGTGCTGAGGTTGATGTCCACAGCTATGGCCTTTCTCATGATCAAAGGCATCTTGTCCAGCAACTCAAATTCATCTGTATGAACACGACTCGTAACAGGTCCAACAGTTCCAATAAATACAGGCTGTGGTTTATGCTGCTCCATGACAGAACGGACTTTTAATTTAAATGTACTTTTTTAAGTATGCTAAATTTTCAGAATTAGTTGTTTCTCATTGAAGGCAATTCTCGTACATAACAAAAGGCTGAATACCACAGGCATACCTGGAGGAAACATGTAAAACACAGAACAGAAGACTCCCCATGCAAATGGTGGTGAAATTGAAGCCATAATCTAAGCAAACTCCTATAATATCTTGTACATTTTGGAAAATTAAATTCAACTAAACACAAAATTAACTGCTGTGTATATTAAACTGACTGTAACTTAAAACAACATAGAAATACACGGTACATTAGGCATTTGGAGAATAAATCTGAGAACAGCATGTGCCATTAGACTGATTTAATTTTAAAAGAAATATTTCCTTGTCTTCATTATATACTTTAACCAAGCAGACAGACACAAATATATCTCCAAGTGGTTAAAATTTTAAACCGAAGACATAATTTACCATAACGGAGGACATGTGCTAGGAAACCATTAGCAGTCCAGCGTAAAACTCACCTGATGCAACATGATTCAAAAGGTTACAGCTGCTGTAATTTCAGAACACTGAGAATGGCCAAAGGTCTTCAAGGGTTACCATATCAGTACAAGTCAGAATACTACATCTCCATAGTTTTGAGTGATCAAATAGGGAGGACAATCTGTGCTTGAGGGAAACATTCATACTAATTCATGAATACAAAAAAGAATACTATTATGACCACAGTGAACATTTAAGACAACAATGAACATTTTTTTGCACAATTAGTTGGGATTTTAAACAAATCTTACAGTGT
>JABJVR010004819.1:0-14264 GCA_025773905.1 Chitala chitala | reverse complement strand
ACTGTGGGAGGAAACCGGAGCACCCGGAGAAAACCCACCAAGCACAGGGAGAACATGCAAACTCCACGCATACAGACACAAGGTGGGAATTGAACCCAAGGCCTGGAGGTGCGCAGTGACAGTGCTAACCACCACGCCACCGTGCCGCCTTCAGCAGAACTAATCCTTCTTTTTAGATTTTCATATGATAATTTCTGACAATGAGCGAAGGGAGGTTTGTTAGTGTGGTCCAATATTTTGTTTATTACGCTTTCCGGAGCCAAGGTTTATTTAATAAACCCTAATACATTTTGAACTACATAATCTCACTCATAATGAAACAGTGATTATAAATGTGTGTGCAAACCGTCACCAATATGCATATAAATGTAAGTGTGCACAGTCCTCTCACTCACACACACTTTTGCAAAGAGGGAAACTGTGCACAGTTGTGTTGGGCCCTGGGCTAGCTGGAGGGCCCATAACAAGCTGCTCAAACAGCGGGTATGATTATATCTGACACTATAAAGGTCTCGTCCCAGGCCCTGTCATGCACAATAGCACCCGTGCTTGCACATGCTGTATACATTCTCAGTCATGCACGCACAGTCAGCCGGTTTCAAAAAGGCGAAAAGCCCACTGACAATGCAAACATCGCCTTTCTTTCAGCCTGGGAACAGAAGTGAGGTTGAGGCCTGCATAACAGGATGTTATGCTGCGTTTACATCTAAACAGATTTTGGGGCTGGGTCAGGGCTGACAAACGTAGGCCCTGACCTAGTCATGTCCACACTTAACACTGCTTGCTCATAAAAAGGCGTTGCTTAACCTGGGGTATGTAAATAAAAGGACCTATAAATACAGAGTAATATGACTGCATATGATAGAGTAGCATGTGAAAATTGAGTTTGTGGTGATATTTGCATGTAATGAATCAGATTTGCGTTGTTTAGCCGTATGTCCACTAAATTTGCAGTATGTCTCAAAACACCTTTTAGTTTATGATGGTCTGCGGGTTTTTTCTCAACTAAAAATGTGTACAGCTCTTCATTGTGCCATTTGTAGTGTTATATTTTAAATGTTTATTATCTCGTATGATTGTGTTTGTTTTGTGCTATGTTTCCTTGGCTTTTCTTTTATTGCATATGCGATGTACAGCACTTTGGTCAACCCTGTTGTTTTTAAATGTGCTATAGAAATAACGTGGATGGGACTGGATTGGAAATGACAAGCTGGATACAAGTTTAAATAAAGTAAAAACAACATAAAAGCCCTGGCAACTAAATTAATTGAACAGCACCATAACTGACCACTCTACCCCAAGAAAAAATCACTCTACCCCAAGAAAAATTGTGACATGACAGTACACGATAGCTTTTCAGGATGGAGTGATTTTTTCTTGGGGTAGAGTGGTCAGTGATGGTGCTGTTCAGTTGATTGAGTTGCCAGTGCTTTTACGTTGTTTTTACTTTTCATTATGTAATGAAATATATACTTATTCGTATACTGGTAGAGAGCAGCATTTTTAGTACACCTGCTAAATTCATAGAAACACCTTGAAAAGCACTTTCCTTTTCTTCTGACTTAACATATAGGGGCAATATGGAATGACTTAGGTTCGCCTGTCACTAAACTGAGAGATCAGGACTACAATTTACAGCCTTAGAGTTGTGAGACAAAAACATTATACTCTGTGGGACTATGCCACTCCATAACTAATACACAGACACAAAGCCACTGAAGTTGTGCATTTCTTCTGTGTCAGGATCTCTACATGCAAAGGCAGAAACAGGAGCACAGTGTGGGGTTTGCTTATGTCAGTGCTCTGGCTCAGTGTGCACAGAAGTTAAATGAACAAGCTGTCCACTTGGCAGAAACAGTGACAACGTCCCCTACCACAGCTGGCCACAGCTGGAACGGCGTACACTCCCCCCAAAGTTCTGTAACTGGGCAGGTCTCTGAGTGACCATGAATGCACCCACCTGTAACATCTAACACACCTGCATCTCAGATAGGTGTGACCATCACTGTATCTCAAAAAGGTCCTTTAGTTTTCACTAGCCTGGTGTGTGTTCCTAATGAGTGTTTAATGATTTTCACATGCCCTGTGTGTGTATATTTATATGACTATAATGTTTATAATTTGCTATGTATTAACATTCTAATATAAACTCATTTGAAAAGTGTTTGTGTGTATGTAAAATTGTATTTCATCATGTCTTTACACGTGTGTTCTGCTTATATGGAAGCAAATGTATTAAGTGGGATTAATATGAATGAACACATGTCTGTGTCCACTGACACCTTGCAGTCAGGGGTCAACTGAAGATAAACACGTTATTGAGGTTGTGTTTGGCTACTTCTCCACACGGAGTGAGTGAAACGTTTCATGTGGATACGTGAGAGTAGCCAATGTCTACACAACCTCATCAAGTTTTCTCTTGCCTGAAGCGCCTAACTGAAACTGCACCACTGCGAAAACGTTGGCAGCCTGTTACTGGGAAGCAGGTTTGTTTCCAGTGAGTTTCCAGAAGCTTCTATGGGAGTTTTTTCAAAGGATCACTGCATACTGGCCAACAGGCACGTGGCTCTCACTCCATTTTTCTGCTGGTGTCACAGAGCTCAGAGCTGGGAGTGGACCTGCACATAAGAGCTGAGATGTAGGAAAAGCTGACCCTCAAGGTATTCCAGGAAGTTCAGCCATGGAAAAAGTCCACAACAATGAGTCTGACCAGCAAACTCATGAGCTCATATATTGTAAAAATATGTATCTCAGAGTTGTGAAGTGAACATGTGATTTTGGCTCAATGTGTAATAAAAATCTTGCTCAGCAGGGTCATCGATGGTGGTTGACCCCATACACTCTGATGGTTCCATATCCCTTCCTGTGGCACTGATCCCTTCATTCTACAAAGACTGTCAAAAAGTAGTGAAAAGCCAGTTCTCTTTAATGCCAAAAATATCCCAATCTTTTTAAAGTAGACAAAGTTCTCTTGATCTCTTGGAAGACAAATCAGTTTTCGGGAGATTTAAGCCAAAAGATTTAGTGGGGGAGCTTTTTAAATACTGATTTCAAATTATCTATTATCATGTAGCTTTCTAAAGTTTTCTTGGCTGTTCCTTCTTAGTTAAGCTCTGCTCAGTGACACGTGGATCCTGTGACTCCCACACATAGATAACTGGAAGAAACAGGAAGTACAAAGGGAGGTGCATATTCTTACCCTACTTCTTATGCCACTGACTCCACTCACTTCTGCTCATAGCACCTGCAGATTTCTGCCCAGGCCTTCAGACACCGCAGTGTCCAGTTCAAGTCAGAGAGAGTAGACAAATACGTATCTTGAGAGTCATACTAGTGAGCAAGCAATGACGGCATAGATATTTTCGGGTGGTGTTTTGTACATGCTGCTTTTCAGGAGACATCTGTTTAGTTTCATCTGGCTTAAAGTCCTGTTAGGCACTTTTGCTATGTGAGAGGTATGACACCACTGAGATTACATGGACATCTGTGGTTCTGCTACCTTGGCAGTACTAGGCCCTGGGCCAGGGTCACTCATCCAGGCTTGTTAGCGGCCTGTGGTGTGAAGAATCCTGCTTGACAGCCTTTTAGCCTGGGTCGAGCTGGACATGGGTGAGCACAGCCCAAACCTGATTTGGACCTTGCTAGGTGAAATCCAGCTGAGCATGTTACTAACACTCAAGAAAGAGGTCATGCAGAGGGAGCCGCCGACAGGCCAGAAGGAGGCCCTGAGGAATCCCAGGAGCAGCTCAGGAACAGCTTCAAAACAGCACCAGTCTGCTTGCCAGCTTTCCAGAGCCAACAAAAAATTAATTTAGACACCATTGGGGACCCTTCTGTAACTCTACACTTATTTTCTACCCTTCCATCAGTAACACTTACAGTGAAATAGTAGCTGTGTTTCCGGGACTTTTACATTTACCTGTCGAAAGACCTAAATGTAGCAAGTAAGTAATATTTGATCTGTTCATTGCCTGTTATATGGGCTGGAGTGGATTCTGCCTACAGAGGACATCTCAAAGCCCCAGTGGTGGTGACGGTTTTGATTTCAGAGTTTGGACAAACCTGTGCTCTCCATACAGGGAGAGGCTGCATTTAAAATTTTATTATGACAAGCAGCCAACAGAGAGCATAAGCAACAGAGATGAGTGCAGTTTGGAATATAGTGTTTGCTCCAGGAGTGTCAGGACTGTGCTGGGGGAGCGTGATTTATGGAGCCAAGGAGGCTAGCACTGTACAGTTCTCCTGTTTCCAACAGACGCAGCTCAGCATTGGCCAGTGATCTGCATCACAGGGCCATAAATCAGCCTCATAAGCAGTCGGCAGCTGTCCATGCTGGCTTTGCTTAACCCCCCCCACCAGCAGAATGTGGATCAGTATCCCTGTGCCGCCTCCACCCCTTCCCTCGCCCCCAGGATGTCGGCTCTGACCTGGGGCTAATGTGTTTTATTTATGTCATCACCCAATGCAGGGGGGCACAGTCACGGGTTACCAACTGCCCCCCCCCCAGCCCTTCCCGCAGCTAGGCCACTGGGCTTGAGCTCCCAGGAGAAAATGTTTCTAACACTCACATCCTCCACATTTGCAGAGAAGCTGGCTCTTTGAAACACTAACGCAGTTCACATCAGTTACATTAGGTTTGTTAGGGAGATGAAAACGAGTGCCGTCTATTAACACAAACCAGTGCTGAAAGACAGAACTCAAGGAGTAGCCAAGTAACTGAGAAGCAGGTCCTCATGCTGATGCTGTAAGGTCTTTACCAGACAGGAGAGAAGAACTCGGCAATGCTGCCACAATTAACAGGACTGGAGCCATCAACTCAAAGCTTCTTATGTGATGTAGTCAACATGAAAGCATCCTTAAAAACGATCTAATCCTCACCTCAGAAATCAAGTGGGAAAACAGTGTCAAATGTAGCAGTTTGATGATGGCGCCATGTGGAGTGGCATAGATATGCCAAGGGTATGTTTAAGGCTGCTTTGGATCAGGGTGTACTGTTTATTGTCCATAAGAAACACATAGCACTCTCTCTGGATTTTATTCGTACGTGTTTAGTTAGGGACACATTATTTTAAGCGCAGCTGCACCGAGGTCAATAGCAAGTCACTGTTTTCCATACGCAGTACAGCTATGATGTAGTTACTGTAATATGTTATCCTGGATGAGACTGAAGACTGCTATGGAGATGATTCAGAACTTAATTCATTACCGACATGGAAATGGCCAGTAATCGGCAAAAAACGCAAAAAACAGTCAAAGACAGCATAATATCTACGTAGCTTGTGTAGATGGAGACAGACAGAGGTAGTAGATGAATTTAGAATGTGACCATCTGACAGTTTGGCAGTTTTAACACCATGACTCTGCTACAGCCTGGAAGGAAGCATTTCTGCTTTATGGGTCATGGTTGTTTAACTGCAGCATCTAAGGGTCCATGAAGTGACATCTTTACTAGACTGGCGGATTACACTAAATCCAAAACAGAAGTGAAAAGAGTCCTCTCTCTTTCACACTCCCCTGTTTCTGCCACACTAAACTCTCTGTTCTTGTTCAATCTCTAATTACCCCAATCAACTGTCATATGCGTCCAGAGCAGGCAAATGAGAGAGACAGAGAGAGGGAGAGAGAGAGAGAGACACTCATGATTTACACAGATAACTCCATGATGTAGTATCTCTTGAAAAAAAAAACAAAACAGGAAGCCTCGCCTTTATAAATTCACTGTAAGCAAGATGTCTTTAGTATCTCCACGATCCAGGAAACTGACAAGTTTGCTGTGTCTAAACAGTGCAGGAAGTGAGTATTTCTGAGGCGGACCATCTGGGCAGTCAGGACGCTGGTGGGGAGCTGGGAATGAATGGGCCTCTCGACAGACTGACTAGGGCAGGATGCACAGCTGGGCTCCAATCAGAGAGAAAGATGGGCTATGAACACGGATTAGCACCCCTCTCTGTGTGTGCTTCAGTACAGTACCAGGCCTGGTTTTAATACAGTTTCAGCTTCTTCAAGCAGCCTTGCGGTTTCATGTGTGGACCCCCAACTGTGCCACACTGAGCGTGTTAAAAATGAAAGGGTTCTTCGCTCATAAAACATGATGCAAGGGTGTTTTTGGGGGTGCCGAATGAGACCATAACTTTGTCCATCTCCACCTCTGATCTTCAGCTTCTGATAGCGAAACTATCTTAGCTTGTGTTCCATTCAGCTTGGCTTTTTGATGCGCACTGGCTCCACCATGGTGGCTGAAACCTAGAGCCTTTGGCTGAAGTCTGTTTAGCATACTGGTAAACTACAAAGACATGGAGCATGGTACTCGTGAAGCTAAGAGACGTCTGACGCCAGGCGATGGGAGTACCACAAAGGGAACATTGTCAACATGTCAGGGCCTGTGATGTTTCCCATATTCCCAGTCATTACCCTGTACAGCTACATGCAGGAAACATGGGTGACTGTATATTCTGTGCAAGTTCAATGTCCTTTCTGACTCCATATAGGGCTATGTTGATCAGACATCTTATATCATACAAAAGATATGTGGTTGAACCTGAATAAACATCATTTTTGTTTATTGATGTGTCTGTTTATTACATGTGACGGTGAAAAATGGTCATTTCCATCGATAATAGACCAGGAGTACATTTGAGCCTGTGAGAGATGTGGACGTTGAATGATGGGACCATGTTCTGCAGAAGTTTCTCCTCAATCATGCATTCCACCATCAGGGTTCTGTTCCAGCGGTTTGTTTATTTTTGCTGAGGACCTTTGTAATGCTGAGACAAGCCAGTCCCGTTGCTGTGGTGACAGCTAGAGATATAACAGAAGCGGGTAGGAACAGTGGGAGGGAGAGAGGTTACAGCATCTAGTCCCAGTACTGGGGCTGCTGGGAAGCAAGGCTGAGTCAAACTGGTCTGGCCAGAGAAACATCAGAGACAGTAAAGGTCAGGGCCAAATGGGATCTGTTCAAAGGCACCCTCGTTCAGACAGCAGGACCACTGGGGTAGGCATAGAGATCCCTTTTTGTAAGAGATGTAGGTGAAACAGCAGGGTGGAGCTAACAGAGCTGACATCCAATGTGGTATGACAGGAAAAGTCAAAAAAGGGAAGGAAAAAGGAAAATGTGCGACTGTGTTAAGTGATTTCAGTCTGGAAACACAAGTGATTTCAGGCTTTTATTTATATCAAAGTGATGTGAAGCAGATCTATTACAATTTAGGTGTCATTTGGAAAGAGTAAAGGGAGTCATTCACTTAACGTGATACAGAGACACTCTGTTTAACTTAGTGATGGCCTGGCAGGGTCCGACCACGAAGGCTTCTCTTCAGCCGCATCAGCATTGTGTCTCACCTCTTATACTTTTACAGCTCGTAGCCAATTACTAGTGTCACAAGCTGGACAGGTCTCACATGTGTGACAAGCTGGACAGGTCTCACATGTGTGACAAGCTGGACAGGTCTCACATGTGTGACAGTAATAGAATTCTTTACCTTCACCCCCTCCACAAAGAGGGTGAGCCTTTTTTTTTCAAATATGTCTTATCAGGGAAAATGACCAGAATTCCAAAGGAGCTCCAGTGTGTCCTGTTCTAGTGGTTTCACTGATGATATTTTGTTAAAACTTAAATTGTTCAAATCTCAGCTGCCCTTACAGCTTTTCCATAATCGGGCAGAAAAATGTGGCACCTCCTAAAGGTCCTTCAGTGTCCTGGGAAGTGAGGTGTGGGAGGAAAAGTCTGTCAGTTTAAACGGGCTCTACGGACAAGGTATAGAACATGCAGGCTGGTGGGGGGGGCTCTGAGTCTGATCACGTCTTGCACCCATCAGAGAAACAGTCCTCATGAAGGTGTTTATGACCACAATAAATTATTTTGACTTTATAGAGCCAAAAACACAACAACAGTCCATCCACCTTGATAGTGACCAGTGTGAGGTGATAAGTGGCACCCTCACTAACACTGTCTCTATGCAGGCTGGACCATGATTGTTTCTCTCTCTCTCTATCTCTCACACACACACCAATGGGAGATGTTTGTTACTGTGATACTGAGGCACATAAAGCTGTCACCTACCTGTGTCAATTAATGTGCACTATAATAAATGCGTGCAAGTTAATAAACAAATAATCAAAAGGCTGATCTCTGTTTGAAGTTGAGAAACTGCAGTCTAAGGGGTTTAACAGTCAGCTAGAGGTAACAGAGTTACCTTTTTCCATAAGAAACTTTTGCGAATGACAACAGTACAACTACAACCCAGAGTTATTCCTATCATTATAAATATTTTTACCCTTACTGTAAGAGCAACCACTGCAGTTGGGTCAGCAGGAGATGTGGAAGTTGGAGGTAATTTAATTTCTGCCCACTGAGGCCTCCAATGCAGAACATCTGTCAAAGATATTCCTGAGCAATGTGGCGTGAAAGAGCAAAACGAAGCTGCAATTATCATGTCAGGCACTGTAATCTACTGTAATTGAATCAGCGTGCACTGGAGGAGCGGTCCGACACACGGACGCGAGAAGAAATAACCATTTGTTTTGGATCAAATCGATAATCCACCTGACATCAATTAAGGTCGTTTAGTTTATCTAAACCGTGGGCTGAATTCAGTTTCACGGTCCCCTGTGCGGTCGCTTTTGATGTGAGCTCCTCTCTACAGGTAGTTCCTGACGAGGTTGCAGAGGTACGCTCGGAAGATCACGTTTTCTGACCAGTTCCATCCAGCTCTGTCCCTTGCAGAACTGACGTGGAAAAAACCCACAGGAGTGGCTTGGACCAGTTCCTAGATCCATCAGGGGAGAAAACGGCTCACTGCACATGCAGGGTGAAATGTGGCACTTTAAAACTCAAGGTTCCAGCGAGCGGTTACACAAAAGTGCAACCAGGTTTTGTCTTTTTTTTTTTACATACAGGCTCTTGTAAAAAGGCCTTGTGAACCTAGTCCAGTGTTTTTGTGTGCATTTGTTCATCTGTTTGTGTGTGTGCATGCCTGTGCAGATATGTGTGCATGTGTATGTGTGTGTGTGTGTGTGTGTGTGTGTGTGTGTGTGTGTGTGTGTGTGTGTGTGCGAGCATGAAAAAGAGACTGCATGAGACGAGCAGTAGGTGAACACAGACCCTAGCCAGTACAATGTGGGTTGGAGCTGAAGGTGGAGGAGATGTGACCTCCATCCGGAGCTGATCTAAAAGGGGCCACAATGCCCTGCAGCCTGGGTGTCCTTGTCATTTCAAATTATGAGCAGTTCCATTTTAAGTTTCCCCTTGCCGCAAAGCAGTGCTCCCATTAAAACGAAAGAGAATCAGGGAATTGCAATACCAACATAATACCGCAAGCCAGTTGTGCAGTGCAGCTTTTCCTAAGCCTGGACACGCATAAACAAACAGTGTGAGGCGTCCAGGGCTAAACACTGGACTTGTTTGTTGTCTGAACGAGTATCTCCACGTGCTGCTAGAGGCTGGACACAATGACGCCTCTTCTGTTGGCTTGAATGCAGCTGCCGTTTGGGTGGTGTGGAGAAGCTCAACAGAAGATCTTGTCCTAACAACATCAGAAAGGTTACTGCCCCGAAGAGTGTAGCTGATGCTCAGCTCCATTACGTTAATAACTTCCGCCCCAAAGCATAACAATCAGGGTGACTTTCAAACTCCCTGAGTTTGGCTGCAAATCACCAGCCTTCAGCACTGTTTAGAATGTGTCTCTCTCTGAACCCCTGCCATTTCATGTTCCTCTGTTCCCCTCCTCCTATGTTTAATCTGTCGCCATTAGACATCAAGATTAGGGCCAGTGCAAACAAACCAGATGCAGTAGGTCCAATTTTTAATTCCTAAATGGAAATGAAGTGCTCAACAAGGCCAGAGGGAAAAAAGAGTCAGAACACTTGGTGGGGCGGGAGAGAAAAAGAACCAGGCATCTCAGAGACCTCAGTCTGAAGGCCAAAGCCTGTTACATGGAGGAAAAACCCTTGTGATAAAAAAATGAAAAAGACAGTGGTTCTGGGGATGATCTGAGGGTCCACCTTGTGGAGTGAAGGGGTTACTGCTGATGACTTCCTGAACTAGTTAGCCCAGCCCTGGTTAAAAACCACAGAGGAGAAAATGATTTGCTTATGGGGCTTGTGCTGAATACGTTTGGAATATGAGGCAGATAAGGCTGTTTGATCATAATGCAGCCCATGTGTAGAGCAGACATTGGCAAAGCACTCCTAATGTAGCAGAAAATAACCAGCTCCATGGGCAGGGCTTGGGGTTGAAGTGTCATGGCGGATCAGGGTGGGTCAACATGCTGGCTAATGCGCTGTTAGCGTCCTCTGTCTATAGTGCGATGCACCAGGTCTTCTTTGTAAACTCGGTATGTCTTGGATTACTAATCCAACAACATAAACATATCAGATTTGTTTTACATTAAAACTGCTCTTCCTGAAAGTTGTCAAGACTGGAATGTGGAACCCATTTTAGTGACCAGTGTATGGTTCACCAAGCTACCTGACATCCTTAGACTGTATGAGAAATAGACTAGAGCCATTTGACAGGGGGAAGGTGCTAATTTATCTCCAATGGTGATGGCTCTGCTGCTGTTGAACATCAGCAGTAGCTGCCAGCATGTAGCCTGTGTTTATTTACAGCTTCAGAATGCAAACAAACACTGGGTGCTTAGTAATGCTACAGCCATGTGGATGATAGGGAAGACCTTAAGGAAAAGCTGCCAATGACACACACACACACACACACACACACACACACACACACACACACACACACACACACACACACACACACACACACGGTGCTCAGAAACATGCCTGTTCACTTCTCAATGCAAGATTTTTTATGTAATACTCCCGTCCCAATAAGATGTATGTTTGTTTGTTATGTGGAAAGGACTTGATTATAAAGTTTTTTTTTAATCCACATGAAAGTCATAGTTAAAATTCCTGAAGTAGCAATTCTTGGACTGAGGCTTTTGACACAACTTTGTAAAGAAATTTGTATGCTTGCAACCAAAGAAAGATACAACGGCCTTATAAAACAGAGCTCTCCATACTAATTACTGCGCTGCTTGCCTTGCAAAATGCTGCCCAGCTCCCAATGCAACCACACACTTAGTCAGTTCATCCTGCTGTGTCACAGAAATACACCCACCTGCCCACAATCAAATCTGCCCCTCTCTTGCTCTATGATAATGTAATACATTCTGTTATATCTCTAGCTGTAACCACAGCAACATTGAAATTCATTGTGATTCTTAAACCTGTCAGTCACTACTAACTTGTTTAGTTTTTTTTAAACAACCCACAACATCCTGTGAAGAGACTAGTTATGCAGTAATACAGTTATGGCTTATTGGTAGTTTTCACATGCATGCATGCACAATCACAGGCATGTGCCCCCACAAAAACAAACAAACAAACAAACAAACAAAAAAGTCTTGGAAGGCACGTGTGCTCTGTGGCTCATTATTATGTGAAATATGGATCCACAGAGCCCAGATAGACAGTTGTGGGATGAATGAAACTTTTCATTAATCCAATAATGCTCCACAACCCCCTGGAATGCAGATTCATTGTGTTACATCTCCATTCACTTGAACTGACAGGGCTTCATTTTGTGTTGGAAGGCACTTTGGATGGACTACCATTGTTCAATAGTTTTTTTTTCCTTCCTATTGATGAAAGGAGCTTATTCAGCAGAGCATGTAACACTGCAGTTCATGTATTAGCATTCAAACTGAAGGCTCCCCCCCCACTTCACCCCAAGGGTAGAGGATGGCACAGGAGGGTCAACACTAGAAAAATCCATAGCTGCTGACAGAGCAAATCCCCCAGAAGACATTCAGAAGAAAAGACACTCGCCCCATTTTACAGTGGAGTTGTACAGTACGGGTCTGCGAGTAGCTGTGAAGAGCCAATGTGTGTGTGTGGGGGGTGGTTATAGTTTGTCTGCTGTTTGAACCTCAGGGAGAAGCCACAGAGAACACCCAGCTGACCCACTTTCACCAATACTAAGCAAAGACAGGCCTCTGCAGCAAATGCACCAGCTCTGGGACAGGGCTAATTACATTCACTTTTCAAAGAAATGTGTTTATAAAATGGCAGAACTGGCTTTTATTGTATTTAAAGTACATCATATGATTTGCAGTCTTCTTTAAAAACACGTGTCTGTGGCCCGCATACAAGAATATGGAAAGAAGAAATGCACATTGGTTCAAACCAGCAGTTTGTTTTCTATTTGAACTTTTAGCATTGATTTTTCAGTTACTTATTGGCACCAGATTTAAGGACCAAGTGTATTTTATTGTGACATGGAAGAGTTGCTTGTTTAATAAGCAACTCATTTACATGAAATTAGATGTGGTTTCTTTGTCCGGCTGAACAGTATGTAGGAAACCATCCATATAAGCACACTGCCAGGAAGACAGAGGTCCAGGGCCAAGCCAAAGAGAATTATCACATTACCCTTGACATACCCTGCTTTATAACTTTGGTAAAGCTGCCTGCTAGCGTTATTCAAGCACTTCCTGGCCTTTGGCAATATAATTTCTCACCCTGTTGTCATTAAAATAATTAAGCATGTGAATCACGTACATGTCAATCACTTAATTTTCTTTGGAGTACTTGTCTGTCTCCTTGCAAAATCCAAACTAATGCAAAAATCACATGCATTTTATAAAACAGATTAATCAGTGTTTTGCTAGTGACAGTTAATATACATTTTACAAATTATGATGCTTTTACGGTTTTCAGTAGGCAAATTGATTATTTTTTTCCCCCAGTGGCGCTGACAACTGTTGGCTAAAAACAAGTAGCAAATAATATCTGACAAATTACAGTGAATTTATACTGTCTATCTATGACTTAAGAGTGTAATTTGGCAAAAAAAGAAGATTAAAAACGTGTAATAAATCAGAGGAAATTATTGTTGGGTGTTTTTGTGGAGAGCTGGAACAAAAGCAGGAATTTTGTTGGAGGAAAAGAAAAAACTTCATATAATAGGAGATTTAGCAAAACTACTGATAGTTTTATATATTAATTAAAGTTTGATTTTATGATTTGATTTATATATATATAAATACACACACACACACACGAAAATGCAGTCACAACAATACCCAAGGGTGAGACGTGAAGCCAAGCAAAGACAAGATCTGATCAATGCGAGAAACGCTTCCCTCAGACGGAAGATGAGACGCTCTTCCTTCGAAAACATAATCAGAAAGCGAAAAATGATTCTCCTAAAATCAGGTAGGCAGACACCCAAAGAGCTCTTCAGCTTAAACGGGTCATTGTTTTGGCAGTAAATCTTGTCATATCTGGTATAAATTTTTAGAGCAGCTATTTAAGTGTCAGAACTTGACAGGCTGTAAGTTTCCTCACATATGGTTATGCATTTTTTTCAGTCATTCAGAAAGCTGAAAGATGGACACAGGGGGAATGGTTTGTCAGTCATTTGACTGCAGTGTTTTTAAATGTAATGTAATGCTGTAATTTGTGCTATGTCGTTTATTACTTCCGCTGTACTGTAATTCTGCCATATGGAGTATCAACATTACACTGTAGATATGACAATGGCTCCGATGTGACAGGGTAGATGAGACACGGCCAGTGCATGTTCCACTGCTCATGGGAGAATGTGGTAAAACAAGACACACACACACACACACACACACACACACACACACAGACATCCATATAGGCGAAACTGACTAAAGAGTGAAAAATTCAGAAGCAGGGGGTTTTTCTCAATATTGGATGTAGTAAGGTTAGTGCTGGATGCTGGATATCAAAGTTATTTGGTTTAATATCACATATGAGATAAAAACTACATGAGTTAAAAACTTAATGTTTTGTACATACACATATACATACATACATACTTACATACTAATGTACCATAACATTATGACCACTGACAGGTGAAGTAAATAACATTTTCTCGTTACAGTGGCGCCTGGAACTGGGTGGAATATATTAGGCAACAAATGAATATCTTGTCCCTGAAGTTGATGTTTTGGAAAAAATGGGCAAACGTCAGGATATGAGCGATTTTGACAAGGGCCAAATTGTGATGGCTACATGACAACTTCAAAACTGCAGGTCATGTGGGATGTTCTCGGTGTGCAGTAGTCAGGACCTACCAAAAGTGGTCTGAGGAGGGAAAACCGTTGATCCGTCGACAGGGTCATGGACAGCCAAGGCTCATTGATATATATACTGTATATATACTCTTTGTCTATATATATATATATATATATATATATATATATATATATATATACACACACGTA
>JABJVR010004818.1:0-14264 GCA_025773905.1 Chitala chitala | reverse complement strand
GTCTGTTTGAGTTCGGTAATTCAACAATAAATTAAAAAACAAAAAAACAGATGAAGATTGTTGCTTTAATCACAGACATGGTATAATTTCAGCATTTGTGTCTGCTGTATTTTGCACAGGTTCTAGACTTGCACTATATGTTCATGCGGTGACAGAGTATGTTGTTTTTTTTTATCTTTAGCAATTTATTTGTATATTATTTTATTTATTTGTATATTACTTTTTTTTAAGCGCCTTTACATGTCTATGTCTCTACCTCCCTGTGTTTCTCCCTTATGGAGAGGTGCACCCAAATTTCATTGTGCTTAACTGTACAATGACAAGAAAGGAATTCTAATTCTAATTCTAATTTGCTGTATGAAATTGGAGCAGATGGACTCGTGACTGCTAAGTAAGATTTGAAAAAGAAGAAAAAACCTTTTTATGTGGCAAATGTGCATTCTGATCTTTTTATACAATTAAAATTTCTGGTAATCAAATATTGATTTACCAAAATTACTATATATCTTACAGTTAAACATGACATGGGTTCCTAACCTGTTTTAAAATGGGTTAACATCTTCAGCTGAAAATAGTTCAAAAAAGGATTATCACTTTTTTTTTCAGGCAGTTGCTCTACCAGGAAAATGTTTAGCTATATTTATCACAGTCAACAATATAGCCCCCATTTTCCACCAGCAAAAGCTTCAGAGACTTAGCTCTTCACAAGGCTTTTTTTTCTTTCTTTTCTTGAGTCTCAAGGGAACTGTGCATTAATGTGTGGACAGGTACTGTGGAGGCAGCACACATATCGAAGCAACTAATTAAAAACAAAACATGTTTATGACATGAATTCATGAATAAAACAGGTAGGTCACCTGAGCAAATCATGCGTCTGTGGTTTGGGGTCAAGGGGCAGTTGCAAAAAGACACTTTATGAAATTAGTTTGAGTCCTCCTGTCCTGCAGTGTCTGAGGCGCGTCGCTGAAACCCATTTCACAAATTGGTGGCACATTTCCACACAGCTCTGTTGCAAGATTAAATGTACCGGAGCCCGTTGCTGAGCCCTTGTTAACGGAGAAATGAATTCGGATAATGCGTGTTGGTTTAATTTCCCTGTCAAAGATAACGGTCTGTTTGAGGGCTGCACAACTGCCGCCAGTAAACTGGTGGCAACTCACAATTTTCCACATCTCATTAGAAGGAAGTGTAATTTTTTGTATGTCTTTGTGTGGTACTATATGAAGCCCAGGAAGATTCTAGAGGATTTTAACAGCAGCAGAATACTGAACGTGTCAGAATAGACAGCTCTTCTTACTAACTATGCACACTAATGCCTAACATTTTAGTTTTTAAAGGTTCTTCAGAATTAGGGCTTGTAAAATACTGAAATGTCAGGTTAGAGGTACTGCAAAAATTGTGAAGACACATTTTGGTATGACTACAAAATTACAAAGGAAATTTATCAGTAAAAGCGGGAACCGAGTTCAGTGAATTGTGAACAAATTTGAGCCAGTCTTGGCAAAGGCAAAGTGTAGCATAACTCATGAGTTCATGTCACTTAATCTGATCCTTTAAAGTGACAAAATAGTCTGGCCTTGGGAGATGTTATAATGAACATTATACAGCATGTGACAAACATTTCAAGTTTTTAGGGGAAAAAAAAGTCAGACCCTTGGAGTGTTTTGGGTGAGTGAACTCAACGTTTGCCCTTCAGCTGTATTATCCAGAAATATAACTAAATAAATATAACAACATAAAAATGTGCAGATCTGCTAAATGCAATCTTACCGTAGGCAATTTTAAAATTTAACGCACATGACACCAACAGCAAAATGTAGGCACTTTGGTGCATTTACAAATAGATTCTTAACCAAAGCCTTTTCACTAATGTTCTGTAAGGGTTTCCTGTGGTATATTCTACTTCAGCAGTTTGGGTCAAATGGATGAGTGTTGAGGCAGGGGTCCTGCTGCTGTTGAACCCTAAACACGTGACCGTTTCACATGATGGATTTTTGCACAAATGTTTTCTTGCCCAGTGCCACAGCAGCTGTTTTCTGTGTTGCTTACATTACAGCTGCATTACACACAACGTGTCTTGCACAGGTAATGGCATTCTCTGTTTATTGCTGAAGTCCACTTGATAAACTGTTCCCAGATCAGACAGTAAGAACCCAAGAAAGAGATGTGCACACCTGTTTCAGTGTGGACTGTTTGATAGAGGAGATTCGTATGTTGCCAATAATGCCACCACTATGTAGTGCCTGTGTAACACTCTACATGCACTTCGCTGGGCTTGCTTTGGCTTCACCTGAAGGGGTTGGCAGTGAAGTTTACTGTGCAAAAACACCAAGGTGTAGGGGGGGAATTAGAGACTTGCTGACTGAGAACTCACAGGTGATGTTCACCAGAAGAGAACCCTAGAAAGATGGACTTTCACGAGCGCTTGGTTTTGTGGAGTTAAATGAAGTCTGAAAATGGCAGGTGACACATTTGCCTTAATTTGCATCTGACGTGGTCGAGCAGCATTTCCAATCTTTTTCTCAGGGCTGAGAAAAGCATGGACTTCACTTCTCTGTCTGTCTCTCCCCTTGTCTCTCTGTGTAGCTCTCTCCCTGTATTCCTCCCTCTCACTGTGTTCCTCTCTCTCCCTCTTTCTCCATCTCTCTCTCTCTCTGAAGTCCAGTGTCTGCTGCTTGCCAGGCTCCAGTTGACAGAAGGAGCTTAGAGCCCTTTGAGGTTATTTAGCTTTCAGTCAGAGAGTAATTACACTGTCTCTTCTGTGGGTGTGTGTGCGTGTGCGATTTTTCACAAGCCTTTTCCTCCTCAGAGCAGAGAACGACAGCTCCAGTGGAAGTCACTCTAGCCTCCGTGCCTGCTTGAATGTTACTCTACAGTCCATAAATTTTACAGGAGATCTTCCTGATAGCTTTCAAGAGTATGAATGTTTTCGCATGCTTATGCCCCATAGTCTACCAGATCATAAATTTGTGGAATTTATAAATAATTGAATTTCTTACATATTCAAACATGTAAGTCTTACTAATGCATTACGTCCCAACAAAAAATGTCTTACACATTTATTGTTTTCCACAACTGTGGAAAGAAAAGAATTTATGTCCTTCTCTTTATATATTCAGAAAAACTCATTAATGCGCACCAACGTAACTTTTATTCCTAGCGTCTTTGCAAAATATGACCATCTGTGCCCCAGTAATGATGAAGGCACAAACCCACAGTGCTTTCAAGTTCTGCATTTTGCTTTATTGCACCAGATTAACACCCTGGTATGGATTCTCCCATGAGATCGAAAAGGGGCTTTGAAATCTCAATTGAGAAGTTAAAAAGGAAGCACTGGCTGTAATCCTCTTATCTGTAATACATCTGTCCCCCCCCTCCCCCCCAGCCTCAGTGTGAAGCCTCAGTGAGCTCATGTCGCCCCCTGTGCTAGAGAGGGTGGTCTGTCTGCTGCCCAGTGGGCTCTGTGACTGCTTGCTGGTTTATTTACACCCCATCTCACATCTCCTGGAGGGGCTCATTTGATCCAGTGACTTTCCGTTCAATTATGTCTTATCGGTGTGACTTCTGTCACTTAACATGCATACCGTATACTCCCACTGAGGGTGACATCAGCCAGCACCCATACACGCCACAGTACGGTATTCTCACGGCATGCCTGAACTCGTTAACATATCGGGAGCCACAAACTGACATAATGCCAGGATTTCCGACTGCAAGGGACACGGTTTTTGGGGCAAATTGTTTAGTGACTCAAACATGTTTTCTTTTCGCTTGATGTGCTTTTTGGCCAGAAAATCAGCCAGCAAATTTCATCCCAGGGACCATAACAGTTTAACAATAATAAATGCTAAGATGGGGTTTTAACAGTCAGAAAACAACATCAAAAGTTTCAGCAAATATGTTGACAGTCTGCATCATTATAAGGAAGAATGACAAAATCATATGAATGTCTCACAATCTGCTGCATCGTTCCATCAGTTCTTAAGAAGAAAAATCAATGACCGCGTGTTTGCTTCATCCGTGGTGAAAATAAGAAATGATCAGTATTCTGATCCTTACATGATGAGCCTTACATAAAGGTTTATTGTAATTATCTACCTGATTGCATGCTTGTACAGTTCTACCCCCAGTGATTCCCCACAACTATAAAGATGACAGGGAGTTACTTATATTTTCATTTCAGAGATGAGATGCACTGAAGATGTAAGTTTGTGAAGCCGAGTTACACTTAAGGGACTCCACATTACTGGAGCTGAGGTGAAGTGCTGTGTGCACCGGTAAAGTAAACATAGAATAATTGCTACTTAATGGGAAACTAATGGCTGCCGAAAGGAACATAACTGCATGCGCTCCATTTGTACAGACTTTAAACTATGAATCTTTTGAGGTCATAATTTAGTCTGACCTCATAATTTTAACATGGTGCTTTTCAGATCGCACCTTTGAATGGACGCCATGTGGATTTGGGAAAAATATAGTCTGTCAGTAAAAGATTATCTTTGCAAGCACGACGTGCCAAACAGTTCGATGGGTTTGTTTTATCTGGCAGAGGCAACATCAGTAGAAGTTCCCAAGCAAAGCATCTGTTCGTGATTAGTGAATCCAATCCACGTTCGCACATTTTTAAAAAAGAACAAAGCTTATTTAAAAAGTTACTCAAAGTAATCGGAAAATACAAACAGCTAAAATTAAGCGCGTAATACATTTACTGATCACAATACATATCAATGCATAATTAGACTTGTTTAACATTGCTTTTGTTAAACTTGCCTGCTGTTTCCTTTGAGTACTTGTGATCACACGATAAAACATAAATCTGAAAAAACGCTGAACCGTTGTCGCTTCACTGCTGGAGTTTGTCGGCTCTGCGTGTGTGAAGTCGCGTGTTTTTCCCACGCGTGCAGGCGTCTCCAGACAGGATCCGCACATGTGCTCCTTTGCTCTCTGTTTTCACTGAGATTTAGTTCCTCTAACTTTGATACGTAGTTACACACACTGCGGCAACACAGGCTGAAAACACACATACTAAGCGAGTTTTGACTGAGAGGGTAACAATCCGACTGCATTAGCGCTGAAAGCATAAAAACTCTTTTTTATACCGTTACTAAAGCAATTCAATGTGTTAAAACACCGCTGTGCACTTCTGCTTTACTACATTTTTAAAATAGCAAACCGTGCTGTAATAATTTACAAACTCATTATATAATGATGAGACTACAGTGCATTCAGCCATCTTACTCTGAACGTTTCAGAATATGAATAAATACAACAACAACAAAGAAAAACCTTTTCTGCGCATTAGGCAATATTGTTCTCACTAAATAAAAATCTAATTTTATGATTACACCTTTATGTCAGGCTGGTTTGTTAAATAACACGTTAAAGTGACATGATGTATAGTTAAACCTTTTTTTTTTTTACTTTTATGAAAAGCCTTACCATATTCTGACTACGCTATGGTTGCCTTTAAGTGGTGGTATAGTTTGAAGCATATCTTTAAACCCACTAGTCACGTTGTCATGACGCTGTTTTTTTAAGTAGGAAGACGGCACTTTTTTTTTACTTTAACCAAGGACTCCTCTAATTACACAATATGGAAATGCAAATTACACGTTGTACCATCACTCCCCCTCAGGTGAGCATGTGAATTATTAATGTTACCTGGGCGCGAGCCACAGGGGTGGGTTTCGTCTCCGAGGGCCCGGAGTGGAGCCGCGCATCACGGAATCATGCTGCGGGCTGCCGTGATTAATGCCGCACGCCACCCGTGAGCTCAGGTGTCGCTCTTTCCAGAATGATGAAGGTTCGCCCCTCTGGCATGACGAAGCCATTATTACTCTGCTTCTGATCCACTTTCCCCTATAACATTTCTGCTCCTATAAAGACACGTGTTACAGCCCATTCTGTGAGATAATGGGCAGGATAACGGAGACTGAACACGTGTCTCCCATTTAACATGTGAAGCACACAGCAGCAGTACAAAGGTCACACAAACGACCGTGTTTCCGAATCACCGAGCTTATTATGAAAGTCCTTGTTGAAAAGGGTGATCTTATTCTGCAACAAACGTGTCTACATGTATATTTTGCCCATTGCCATGTCCTTTTCTGAATTCTGCTGTAAAGAGTAGCATTGTAAATTCTCTAAGTTATCACATGTACAGTGTTACTTCTTTTCCTAATCAGTCTGCTGTTAAAAAACTGCAAGAAGTGTCTGAAATTCAAAGCAAACTGATTCAAATGGAAAAGCACATTTGTTGCTTTATTGCATTGCTCTGGCTCCCATCCACGATCCGGACGCTAATGGGCTGCATGAACGATTCAGTGAGCACGAAGGCGGACGCTGCTGGAGCTAGCTGGCCCTGTAATCAGAGCCTCCTGCAGATGGGCCCAGGTGTGTGACATCTCACTCGAGCCTGACAGAAGCACGTTTCAGAGTTACACAGAAACTCCTTTGTCCTGTCCTCCCTGTTTAAAAGTGCACTCCAGAATTTCAAAAGGACACCACCTTTCTCTCAGTTAGATGGATTGCGTTGGTGGACCACCTTTCTGTGCAAAATGTCACATCTAACATTATCTTGGAGATCTAATAAGGGAATCGTCAACACACTTGTGCCCCCACTCCACACACACACACACACACACACACACCAATCAGATGTTTTTCTGTTCAGTTGGTTTCTACCTCTCCATCCATGCAACATTAACTCCAGGTAATGTACTGTGCTGCATTGTGCGAGCCTCGAGACCCAGGTTTGAATCATACGCATAAAACATGGGACCCCCAAAGTCTCAGCTGGAGCTGACATGATAGAGCGGTAAGGGGCATCCTCTGAAATAATTAGCTCCTCGTTTAATTTGTCCTCAAAGAATGTATCTCCATAAATTAAAATGTGTGGCACAGAAAACACAAATATGTTATCCAGAACATATTTATAAATAGTTCATCTTAAGTTAGGCAACAGATTGAATAATATTTTTGTATCAATAATGCAAATTAGTATATAAAAAGCATGACTATAAGCAAGACCTTGTATGTAAAGGAAGGTATACCATTTCAATTTAATTAACTTGACGTAGATTAGGTTAATGTCAATAAAGGCTGAGAAGCATCGTTGTTATAAAGCATTGACTTAAAATGTCATAGCTAATCTGTAGTGAGACATTGATTTTACAAAGTATTTTATTCAAAGATTTTTTAGTCCAAAACTGCTAAATGTACAATGACTACTTTGTTGATCCTTGCTGCTGCCCAAGAGGGAAACATACTAGATGAGTACATAAGGTATAATGTAAAGTATATAACACCATCATAATAAAATTAAAAAAATAAAATTAGTCATTTGGCCAACACTTTTATCCAAAGTGACTTACACCATTTCATATAATTGTTACAATGAGCTAGCGCTGGGTGTCTTGCTCAAGGATACATTTGGCTGGGCTGGGATTCAAACCGGGAGATTTCTGTATCCCAGCCTGATGTTCTAACTGTTGAGCCACCAGACCACATAAGGACCACATAATGTCAAATCTGTGCCTGTTGTTCCTCCCATGTCCTCTAGATTTTCTCCTTTGTGCCTAGTGTTAGTTCCTAAGTTTGTTAGTACTTCCCAGTTGTGTCTTGTTAATGTCCCTGTTTAAGCTCTCCCTTTGTGTCAGTATGTTGCTGGTTATAATGAGTGTTCAAGCCTTTGCCCAGTGTTAGTACTCTACGCTGTTTTTGACCCTTTGGAACAACTTGTGTGTTGGTTTTGCTTTGTCCTGTTTAGTCCAGTTCTTAAAAAATCTCAATCTCTGCATTTGGACCTCGCCTCAGCTGACCTCATTCATAACACACAACATTCAAACATCCATTAATGCTTTAAAGTTTGCAGGAATCTATTCCTCAGTTTTATAAGATCCTTCTAACTGTTTAATAAATGGGTGTTTCAAGTCAAAAACTTGTAAAATAAATAGATTAATTAAATTTAAAAAATCATTCACTGAACAGGTTGTTATTCATTAACAAAGTCCTATAGAACAGGGGCTTCCCAGTCAAAGTCCAGACAGCTTACGGTGCGCAGCACCCCAGCTTTCAACTCGGTTCCTAAATAACTGTCTTTTATCAAGCCATTGATTGAGTTAATTGTGCCATTTGAATTGTTGCAAAAATGAAAACAATACAATGGTAATCAAAATTAAATTGCATTCAAAAACCAAACGATGCAGTACACCCATGTGTACTGCTGGATTTAATATTTTTAAAAATCTTTATTTTGAACTCAACTGTTAAGCACTAAAAAGAAAATTCATTGCAAATGTGGGAGTCGGTGATTCTAACCATAACCCCGTACATGATGCTGTATCTGGCATTTGAGTACAGAATCACAGTTTCTGTGGTGGCCTCATTTAGGTGAAGCAAAGTCTGGTTTGAGAAGTCACAGAGCACAGATAAAAGTACCAAGCCCATTGTGCTTCAGACGCGTTTGCTAGTTTCTGCTTTGCACAAGCAGTATGTGGGCAGAGAGGTCAGTGCCTCCTGACAACTGTGACAGCTCTGATGAATAGAGAACGAAACGGACAAAAACTTACATATATTAGAAAATGCATGTCCTGTGAGTCACAGATGAAGCTCCACCTGCTTTCTGTGAATGCAAGTCAAACACGATCTTCTATGGCACAGACGTCTACACACAATATCTTGTTTCTACTCATTACTGAAATGCACAAAGGAAATATTGTTATTAAAAACCCTAAGCTACATGCGTGCATTGAACATAAGGAATCACAAAAACCAGAGAAAATGTGAGATAAATGTCAAGTCTTAAGCTGTAGTGCATTCCTGATTTTGTTTTGAATATTTCTCGCTTTAAGTGTAAAGGTCCTAGATTCAGATCTTAACCACCCCCCAAATGATACATTCCCATGTAGGGTCTTATGCTGCCAGAAAGATAAAATATATGGCTAAAACTGTATGGACATCTGGCCATCAATACTATATGAGCTTGTCGGACATCCATTTGTAAGACTGTGGGCATTAGTATAGAGTGGTCACCTAGGCTTTGTAGCCTCCAGTCTTGGGAAAGCTAACCACAAGAGATTATGTTGTGTTTGTAGGAATTTATGTCCATTCAGCCAAAAGAGTTTGTAAGATTGGATGATTATGCTGGACAAGAACATGTCTCTTGCAATTAGTGTTACAATTTAGCCCAAAGGTATTTAACTGGATGAGGGTCAGGGCTTTTGCAGACCACTCAAGTTCCTCCACACCAAAATCTTGAATCTTTGTTGACCTGGCGTTGTGGACAGGGGCACAGTCATGCTGGAACAAAAAAGGGCCTTCACCAAACTGTTTCCACAAAATTGGAAAATTATCTTCGAATGCTGCTGCTTTAACAGTACCTTTTATTGCAACTAAGGGGCTTAGAGTGAACCTTGAAAGACAACCCCGGACCATTAACCCTTCTCCTCCGATCTTCACTGTAGGCATTACGCATTCCAGAAGGTATTGTTCTCCTGGCATCTGCCAAACCCTGATGTGTCCATCAGACTGCCAGATAGTGAAGCGTGATTTGTTGCTCCATATATGGAGACCACATTTCCGCTGCTTCAGAGTCCAACGGCCATGTGCTTTACACCACTCCAGCTGACACTTGACATTATGCAAAGTGATCTTACGATTGTGTGCAACTGCTCAGCTATGGAAACCCATTTCATGGAGTTCCTGATGCACGGTTCTTGTGACGATGTTGCTTTCAGAGGCACTTTGGAACTCTGTAGTGACTGATACAACAGAGGTTAAGTTAACCTGTTTATGCACTATGCACTTTAGTACTTGACCCTACAGGATAGCCTACCATCCTACCACTTTGTAGCTGGGCTATTGTTGGTTCTTGATGCTTTCATGTCACTATAGTAGCACTCATACAGGTGACTGGGAAGTTCTAGCATAGCAGAAATTTCAAGAACAGACTTGCGGCAAAGGTGGTATCTTCACACTCAAAGTCTTTAACATAACCCAGTCTTCTGGAAATGTTTGTCAGTGGAGATTGCACAGCTATTTGCTTGACTTTATGCACCCATTAACAATGGGTGGGGCTGACACAGTGATTTGAAGGGTTGTCCACATACTGTTGGCCACATAGTGTATGTTAAATTCCATTATTGATCTGCGCCAGTTGATCTGTTCAAAGGTTTAACAGGAGACCTATAGAATGTCTACTGGTATTCATAAAGGAATCAGGAGAAAAGGCAAACCAGCTTAACGTAAAAATGTGCTCTGTCGCGCTGTCAATGATGGAACCTTTCAAACGTCCCTCGAGATTCAGGATAAAATGCTAAGGAAGTGTCACGATCAATATTTAACTGCTAAAGAATCAGCGTACGGTTTGACGTTGAGTGCATAAAATGAAATGAATAACTTATTGGTGTATGTGACAGTACTGATTATATTACATTACAGTGCTGATTATGTTTTGTCTACCACTCCTCAAACTACAATAACATGGCCTATTGACAGCTTAAATAAAACATGCTAAAAATTAGCATGCCTTTTAACCATGTCATTGGTTGCACATGCAGTTGAATAATCTTGACATTGTCTCCTTGTTATCGTTTTTCATTTCCTCGGCTGTTAATCAATGCCTGAAACGATGGCGGTGCAGCGTACATGATAATCAGTCAGACGGCCCTGGCCTACTCCCAAGACATCAGTTCTTCATCTCATACTGATGAGGATCTTCTGCACGTTACCCTGCCAACCCATGAAACCCACCTCTTCTTATGTAATATTACATATCTATTGTTTGAGTGATTCTAAAACTTTATCATGTTGTAAACAGTGTTCCTTGGGGTATTCACCACCTGAGTTTATGTCAGAATTCACTGGTATATTTTAATGGTCTGTGAAGAAGTCTATATCTACAGTGTTGTATACAAATTCTCCAAAGCTAAATAATGAGGCGCAGTCTGTATTTGACTTCAAACATAAATGCCAATACTTACCAACTCCCAAACACGACATGCAGGTAGCCAGTGTTTTTGTTTACTGAACCAAATAAACGTTTGCAAATTTTTTTGCAAAATGCAGTTTATTTAAACAGAACCTGCAACAGTAACGATGCTTCCGGTCTGTTAATAAATAGTTAATTTAACTATTTAACATAAATACGTAATTGCAATGAGCAGTCTACTGTTTGTTAAGGCTTTGCAACATTTTTGAAGGCTCTTCTTCCTGTATAAGCCATACCGACAGAAGGTGAGGTGACACAGAAAAAGTCCCCCCGATGCCCCATCTAAATCAAGTAGAGTGCAGTGAAAAAGCATTCGCTAAAAAAAAGTGACTGAAGGAAGGACAAAAATTCAACAACACACTTTTTCGCCCTACATCTATATTTCTCAAAATGTCAAGGCCCACATTAACAGAATTATACTGCCATTACTGACTGACATAATATTTCTTTATGTACTTTTGATGTTTTTATGTTGTAAAAAAATGGTCCTGGGTCCTCCCATTTTTCCCATGCAGACTGTTGATGGCTTACAAACTAAACTGTTGCAATGCTGGCATATACTAAATACAACAATATTTACTGTCACCTTTGCTGTGTGTAGTTATCCTGTGATGTTTGTGATAACTACACACCTTTTGGTATGCTCAGCATCACATTTACTAATATTTTTACTGAATATTGTCATTTCTTCTTTTTGATAAATGTTTTTCCATATTTTCATGTTTATCCACATTCCTTCTTATGCAAAAACCCAATATTTCACAGTGTTTACACCATATGTCCATTTCAAACTGCACCACAAATGTTGATATGAAATTTTGATATCGGTATCAGTTGTTGAAAGATTATGGTAAAATATGCTAGAACAGCATGTGCAAAACATGGGAAAGTTAATTTAATGTTTCAGCCAATCACATCATGATACGGTATTCTAAAGACCTCTTACAAACAGGGTGGGCAAAACACATTTTACCATGCTGAGAACAGGCTAAAGGGAGCAAAATAATGAAGACAGGGAAAAAAAACTAAATGGCACTGCCAGGTTGGCACCATGCCTTTATATTTGTTATAGCTGTAGAATAACTATAAGCATAGCATGTTTCTGCAGATTTTCCTTCTGTGCCAAGCCCTTCAGGCATGTCACATGTCCTTTTTCTTGTGTCTCTCCCGTTGCTTTGTAATGCTTGTCTTGTGCTCTCTGTGGGTTTGAGTTATGTCTGTCCTGTGAAGACGTGCCTTTATCTTCCACCGAGCCACATGAAACAGCACTTCCAACTGAAGAGATTAGTGGCAAATTCTCACAACGGAAATCTTTCAGCTTTTACGCTTTTACTATAGAACTGCCCTTCGGTCACAGGAGAATGGTGTCAGTTCAAATTTTGTCAATGGTTAATTGTGTCAACAGGGTGCATTGTCCTGCATTGTCCTGCTTGGTGAGTTCCACATCAGAACACCCATCCAGAAAGTATGGAACTGTTATAGGGATGGGGCGAAGGTGAGAACTTCTACATGTATCAACATTTTTATGTCTCAGTCTGTAGTCTCTTTTACCTAATTCTCACCTAACTTCCTGTACTTGGTCTGTGGTCACATAATGCTGCATCTCTTTAAATAAACTCCTTCGGTGAAATTATAAAACACCATATTTCACCCCAGTGTTCTCTGAAGCTACATGCAGATGAAGATGATCACCAGAATTAGCACAACCACAAAACCATAACATTCTCAAGCAGATCTTCATTACCTTTCCCTACCACATGATAATACAAAAAAGATGATTTCTTGAGAAGAACCCCCAATAATGTCCAGCACGTCAACGCAGAAATGGGACCAATCTAATAGCAGAGAGTTGTTGGGAAAGATCAACCTGTCAGGCTCAAGCAGACTTATTGCTAACTGTACTCATCACACACAACTCAGAAAGTGAGCTGATGGACGTCACACTTGCCTACTCTACACTTTGGTTCCAACACACAAGCCTCTGAAAACACTAAATACATTTTCTTCTCCTTTCTATTATACCCATGTCTTCATTTATAAAATCCACCAAAGTTCCTGCTGAACACTTCTAGATGGTGTGACAGAGTTGACGCGGCCATTTCATTTTTTCTATACTAGGCAAGGCTGAAATATTTGAAGAAGTTGACTGTGATCAGATTTCTGCAAATAATTATAAAATTCAGTATTAAAGTAGAAGAGCTGCAGGTTTTGCTGTTTCTCTTATTAAAGTCTTGTTTTCCTTTTACTGAGTGGGAGGCTGAGACTGTGATACATTATTTTATTTGAAAGACCTGCATATATTTTCACCTTAATATTTACCGTACATCTCAGGAAAAAAAAAAACTGCATTTTACAAACTTCGGTGACCACCAATTCTGCATATCCCACTTATAAATTCATGCACAAAAAATGTAGCTCATCTCCTCCTTAAGCACCGAAAATTATGTGCTTGATATTGCTCTACTTTTAGTAAATTTTTTATGTCAGTTTGACCTTGTGACTGTCGGCTGTGCTGCCACATTATCTTTGACTGTCTGCTCTCTTGCCTATTTGAAGGTATGATGCATTTGTTTTCATCACCCGCCCACTCATCACACGCACTTGTGTCTGACAGGTCAGCACCTGCACCAGGGGTCCACGTCAGCCCATCATACGTTTTCACTGGTGAAGGTGGTGACACTGTTTTTGCACATAAAATAATATATAACACAAAACAAATACTTCTAACTGTTTCTTAAGATTTGCATTCACACATTTACTAAGTTTAAGTAGTAAATTTATAGATACTGTACAGAGAAGTTTAAAATGCTTCAAAACTAATCACGTGGTTAATTTCCACATCAGCTACAGGGACTGTGTAAAAACACATAATGCAGTGGGTCTTTTATACATGTAATATGAACCTTTTTTTAAACCTCCCTCACTCCTGTTTTAAGTTGTGTGCTATAATATTTCATTCATTGTATCTCTGCAACAAAACGTACTTCTATAAATGTGTATAATAAGTCTAACAGTAAAATGTAACTACAGAAGAGGATTTAGGGTGACTAGGGTGTGCAATATGACGTGACATCTTTGTATGGACAGTATCACTGACTATCCATCCATCCATGCATTATCTTAACCGCTTAGTCCTGGTGAGGGTCATGGGGAAGCCTGGAGCCCATCCCAGAGCACATAGGGCACAGGGCAGGGGATGCCAACCCACCACAGGGCACACACACACACTACAGGCAATTTGGACACACCAATCAACCTAACCTGCATGTCTTTG
>JABJVR010004817.1:0-14265 GCA_025773905.1 Chitala chitala | reverse complement strand
CCCCCCCCCCCCACCCCCCCCCCCCCCCCCCCCGCGCGCCCCGGGCCGCACTTAACCCAACCAAATTGAAAAAAAAAAAAAAAAAAAAAAATAATTCACCATCCGAAAAATCCCCCCCCCCCACTTCCATACCATCAAATACTTATTCATATTACTTCTTTTGCTTTTGTATTTTAAAATGAGCTACAATCATTTTATACAATTTTGTCCATTGTGCAACATTTGCTAAATTATAAAATCATCCATGCAGAGGCTGCATTTTTCTACATTAATGCTGAAACGTTGTTGTGCCGGTTGAGATTATCGGCTACATCACGGCATACTGAGGAATACTCTGTACTGCTCCAACTAGGCCAGCTCTCCTGGCTTGGTCTAGTCAAGCACAGTAAAGGATAAGGAAAGTCAAGAAAAGGTCCTGTAGCATTAAATGGCAAATTTATGGCAACAACAGTGTGCAAATGTTTAAAAAAAAAAAAAAAAAAAAATCAAACCAACAGAACAGATCCATAGGAATGTGCCAAGAGTGACTGCAGGGACAGAAGACCCACCATCACTAATTCTGTGTAACACCTAGGGGCACTCAGTCAAGATGTTTCAACTAACTTGTATAGTTTTTAAATCAAAGTCTAAAAACCCTCTGCTTCTAGGAAAAACATCAAGGATTTAGGTGTAGGATTTTTAACATCACGACTGTAGGGAACACACAGCAGAATTCTGATCCTCATCTGAGGGCACTCAGCACACGGTCTTCCTTCTGACAACCTGCTCCATCTGTCTGCGGTCCAGGCCCAGATGCTGGCACTGGCGCGGGTCGTCGTAGCGACCGCTGCGTAGTAAGCACAACTGGGTTGTTTTGCAGGCATTCACACACTGCTCTGATATATGGCCCTTGTGCCGCATATACCAGAATCTCTGGAAAATACGGTCATCAGTCAAGAACCTCCCAAGTAATTTGTCCCAGTCTAGTGGAAAGAGGGTGTGTAGGCCATATTCCTCTGTGGCCCGGTACAGCAGAGTCCACTTGGGATTGGGTACTGGGCCACTTCTGCCAGTGGCAGAGCTGTGGTTGTTAGCCTCTGTCAGGTTAAGAATGTAGGTCTCGTGGTCCAGGACCAACCAAGAGCTTCCTGGGTAATGTCCATCAACATAATACACACGGTAACCTAGGAAACAGAAAAACCACAAGGAGAACTGTGTGACAGCTGTGGCTAGCTATGTGACTGAATGACTTCCTGTCATTGACCCACTCAGAGAGGAAACTGAGCTGGAAAATGCTTTGAAGACACACACACATGCACACGCACACACACGCACGCACAGCCAGTGACACATAATCAGTGTTGACTTTAAAGTGAAGGTGGACTTACCTGGGTTGAGGTTGATAAAGGTGGTAGCGCTAGGAGCGATGAAAGCCACGCCAAGCGGGCGTGTCAACGTCTCCTCATCATAAAACATTTGGAACTCATCCATGTGTGTGTGACCAAAAAACTGCCCTGCAATGGTGCTCTCATACCTGTAAAACAGTAACTGTGAGACGCAATCGAAGAACTCTGCACAAGTACTAACCTATAAAACACTCTGTTAAGTGGGGTGTCCAAGTTCAGCGTGAAGCAGACAGGCTTGTGAAGTCCACCACACCCACCGACCTGTTCACAATGCGATAGTAATTCCAGCTCCAGCTTTTCAGACACAGGCCTGGCGGGATGTGGCCGATAACGTGGACCTGACCCAGGAGAGCAAAGTCAGGAACACGCGTGCACATGTTAACCCAGCTTCTGGGATCAGGTGCACAGTTACGAAACAGGGGCTGGAACACGTACTCCAGAGTAATGCATTTTTACATTACTGAGCACTCAAAGCTCATCTAAAAATAAGTGCTTGGCCTTCATCCTTCACATGAGCTGAAACATTATTCCATCCTCATGTTTCTAGTAAACAGCTTTGTGATTGAGGTAAGATCTTGATGACGACTGCATTTAGCCATCGCTAAACAGAGCCATTGTCACTCGGTGTGAAGGCGGCACGGTGACTCAATGCAAACCCTGCTCCTTACACACTGACTACCTGCACAGCTCTTCTCCACGTGCCCCTGCTCACCTTCTCCCCGACGTTCTCTGCCTGCTGTAAGACTCCAATGAGCCACTGCAGCTGGTTGGCCGGATCGGTGGAGTTCACCAGGAGCCAGAAGTTCTCCCTGGCACAGAAGTTCATGTTGAGGGAGACGACCCTGAGGCCTGGGCGGACTTGTGCTGTGTAGAATCCAGCTCGCCTAGACACACGGGAGATTGTGAAAACCTCTAGGTGACACACACACGCAACAACACGAGTGCTGAAGACGGACCAAAGTCCAAGCTGAAATCATTCAGAACAAGGAAAAAGCTCTTTACTAAAATAATTTTTACATTTTATGCAGTGAAATACAGATCAAATGTTCCTATAAACTAGACAATTAATTATGGCATCAATGACTGATTAAGACAAAAATCTAACTTGAACATCTAACTTGAATCTTAATATAGACTAAGGACCACTTCATTCTGTTTTATAATCCTTATCAAACACCTAATAACATAAGAGTTTACAATAAATTATATTTAACAACTGACAAAGTAGCACAGGCATGACGTGTAGTGGCCCCCACAAAGACACTTCCTGAGCGCCAACGCCCCCCGAGCTCATACCGCAGGGTCTGCAGTGCCTCCTCTGGCAGCCAGGGGGCCCACTCCTCTGCCATGGCACCATACAGCCAACTAGATGAGCGGTTTCCGTGAATGAACGGTGGGGGGAAGCTGTTCACCGGGGTGCTCTCGTGGTTCCCCACGGCAGGGTACACCCTCACGTCAGGGCCCAGGTACTTCCGCACGAGTCGGGACACGACAGAGAGCTCATGCAGCTGCTGGTCCCGTGTCTGGGCCCACACGTTATGGGCCGGGATGTCCCCCGTCCAGTACACCCAGTCCCACGGCCCGCTTCGGGCCACATTCTCCAACATGTTCTCGACCGTGTGCAGAGGCAGGTCACACTTGCTGTAAGTACCCCAGTGGCCCGCCAGTCGGTGCAGCTCTGCCACCACGGAGTCGTTCCTACAGCACAGGGGGTCCTTGCAGTCGGCGGGGCTGCCCACAGCATAGGCCTGGTCCCAGTGTACATCCGTGAGGAAGAGCACACGGGCACGCGGCAAGCCTGGAGCTGGAGGAGCGGGAGGCGTGACGGGCGGCTTGGGCACAGACGGTAGAGTGACATTCCAGGGGGCATAGATGTCAAAGTGCCCACAGGCACTGCCCACAAGCAAGGCACAGGCCTCAGACGGCCACAGCACTGACGCCTGCAGGGCACGGATGACGTCATCACGGAACAGCTCCGTGATCTGCCGGCAGACACGCTCGTCCGTCAAGTGCAGTCGCACACACACCTCTCCAGCAACCTGGGCCACCTTCTCTTCGTTCACCTTGCTCTGCAGACACAGAAGAGAAGAACCATCCTCAGTCTGAAGGCCAGCAGAGGGGAAGGCAGCACACCATTAAAAAAGACACATTTGGTACTGATGACTGAATTCCCCACACACTTTCTTCTAAAACAAGAATCAGGAAACAACAGACATCAGAAAAGACAAATGGGGAAACAATTCTGAAGATGAGGAAATATGGACAGAACAGGATCCAAAGACAGAGGAGGTAAAAGGCATGCGTTTTCTTACACTGCCAGATATCCTCTACATCCCTACTAGCTAGCAAACAGGGAACATACACAGAACATTCTTGGGATGTTAATGAATGTTCTGGGAACATTCCCTGTTTACTGGGGTATACACATTATGAAAAAGTAACACTGACTTTTAATTTCCCTTTGTTCTCTTCGATTGCAGAATGCAGGCCTAGTTATTATTCCACGCATCTACAAAAGTATCGGTGCTAGAGCTTTTAGTTACAGAGCCCCTAGTTTATGGAATAGTCTGCCTGGATACGTACGGGATGCTGAATCTGTCTCAGTCTTTAAATCCCGACTGAAGATGTACTTTTTTGATTTAGCCTTCCCACGACAGTCTCTGTAGCTCATGGTAATTACTGCTACTGGCGCATGCTGTACATGCCAAGATAACTCTAACAGTTTGCTATGGGGCTGCTAGGGTCCATATTATTTGCTAACCCCTCTCTAAACTCTCTCCCTGTGCATGCAGGTACCTGGTGCCCGCCTGGGCACCATCTGAGCGGGATGCCTTCATAGAGCGGCTGACTCCTAATGTAGCCTCTTGGATGAAGCTCCGCCAGAGGGACACCAAAGGCCAATGAGAGCGGCTTCAGCACCAGGAGCAAAGGAGGACTGAATTGTTATATCATATTACTAGTAACGATCAAGCTCTCAATAAGTACCACTACTCTCTGTAATGTTAGCATGCCCAGGAGGGGCTGGGCAGCTAGTCAACCTTGGGCTCTCAGAGGTTTGTTTTCTCCATACTGTGGAGTTTTTGGTTCCTCTCCTCTGTTCTTGTCTGGCTTCATTCATTTGTATTAATTCTTCAATATCTGCAATTTCCTGTGTAAAGCGCTTTGACGCACATTGTTGCGAAAGGCGCTATAAAAAATAAACTGAATAGCGAACAATTTGAAGATCACATTTATCAGCATAGCTGAATAATTCTCCAGTTCACGAAATGTTTTTTCTCCATGGACCCTGTCTTGACAACCATAAAACCAATTACGTTTTATAGCTATAATCACTACACGGCCTGCTGGATATTTTGATCAGGTATTAAACTGCCCAAATTTGTTATTGATTTATTGCATGTGCCCAATAATGCTTCTGTGTTGGATTTACAAGAATAAGAATAAACCGTCCTTAGAACAGTCAGACCGGTTGTACAAATATGGTCCAACAATAAGCCCCGTTTTCTCCATATAGGGAGATGCGGGTTTGTCAAAACCAGACACCTACATCCACTGAATTAGTGTAGAAGCCACCACAAGAGTTCAAACACCAAACTACTTGACATATACAGCATCGCAAAACCAACACAAATTGGCATTTCCGGTCTGTGATTCAGAATAGTGCATATTCATATCAAAATGGACAAGACAACTTGCACTAGTGCAAAGCTGAAGGAGATCACAGGTCTGCAATATGGTGTACTGCATGTGCTCTGCGATTATACCTTTAGACAAAAAACACAAAATCACATTATCACAACTGTTTGCACAATGTGTTTTACGTTAGTCCATAGCTGTAACAACTATCTAGCTCATGAATTAGCCACAAAAACCGCCTCCAAAGCACTGAGGAAGAGCTCATCATAATTCACTTCTGTCCCATTACACTTAAATCAATAACGCTAAAGTCCTACTCTGTCCCTGAGATGCAGAATTTGTTTAACGTGACTTCAAACGCATCTCAACACAAACGTCCCGGGAAAACAGAACCTTTGATCTCGCTGACATATTGTCCTGCGTTCACATGCTTACCATTATCCAGCGGATAACACATTTTTGCAAAAAAAAAAAAAAAAAACACTTTACAGCACTCACCGGAAAGGTTTTTTTTTTTTTTTTGCATAGCTGTGAAACTAGGCAGCAGAAAAGTCAAGTGACCGCAGCGCACACTACATGTTTAATGGACCTAAAATGGTTCATGTACAAGGCATTTGTCTTGAGGTCCAAGACTGCAAAGACAGTTTAATTAACAGATAGACACATAACACCCTTAAATGTTATTTAATCCTGCAAACGGACGCGCGCGCGCACAAAATTATTACCTTCGATCAATTCCTCATTTGTACTCTTGTAAGTAGTGTAATTAAACACTAAATAAAGTAACCCGGGACTATACAGAATAAGGTACAACATTTAACACACAGCCTGCGACTCATTGCTTATTGTTGTTAATTTCGCGTGCATAAAAGTTAAATTCACTTTAGTTTTGAGTTATATACTTTTGATACGTGCAATTATTAGTGGTTTATGTGACCGTTACATTCACAGCTTCTAATGTACATAAATACTAAAAATCGGAGTAAGCGGGGAAGCCAAGTTGTTACCATGAGAGCTATGTCCACCACGGTAAACACAGCTTCGCACAGGCGGCAGGTGAGGTTCCTCCAGCCGGAGCCCACGGTGTCATATTTGGTGATGACATCCACGAACTTGAAGTCGGCTCTCCCGTCTTCACCGGGGAGCGGATGCGCGGTTCCCGGCCGAGATGACACCCATGCAAACCCGAGCAACAAACAGCAGATCGCGCTCAGTCGGTGTCCTGCAGCCTGCATACCTACTGCCAAAGCCGGGACAAACTGTAAATCAGTGGCACAGAACACGACACCCACTGAAGAACAGAGCACCTACTTTGTAGGACAAACTTATCTTCAGCAGGGGATCGGAGAAGAGCTCTCTGAGTGTCTAGGTCCCCACTTTGCAGGACAGCTGTCTCTGCAACGACTGTTGTGTTCTAAAAGCCGAATAGATTCGCTAATTTTGTGCGCTTAAATAATAAGTAATTCACGGCCGACGGACACTAATATTCCTTAGAACAGCAGGTTTCGCTTATGAAGTTTCCACTCAGGCTTGCTGCTACAGCACAGACTGGCACGTCTGGTTTGTGCTGAACAGCAAATGTGTCCGGCCACGTTCTACCGCAAAATTCGCAACTCCGGCATTAATCAACAAATACGTTTAAACCACACAGAAGAAAACAAGATGCTTCTTGGAAGGGGGGTTACAACATGCAGCCACCGCAGATAGACACACGGACGGGTCACGTGAGCGCGTCACGTGACGAGTCACGCGGACTCCTGTTTCGTTGCTGCTGCTGCACGTTTCGGTCATTGCTGTGTTTGCGCAGGAAATCTCTCGGCAATTATATTCGTGTTTAGACACAGAGCGTTTGATGTGCACCGTGTTTATCGAGTGACGCTTTGTACGTGTGAAATGGAAACGCTGCTCAGGTTTGCCGTGTCGACTCGAGCACGGTGCAGATGATGCTCAGACACGGCGGGGTTGTTTTTACTTCCCCTGCACTCAGCGATATGCGACTACAGAAGTTTCATATCCACAAATGCGAGCGGACGCTTTATTGTGAAGCGCTGCAGGGACATTCAAAAAGCCGTCAGAACTTTAATTAATTAATTACGTTTGTTTGCTGTTTTATGTCACGGTGTTTCGTCTGTTCTCATTTAAGTTCGTACCAGATATACTGAAGAAATAAAACTGGTTAATAAATTAAAATAAGATTATGCAACTGGGGATGCAGTACGCATGTCGCCAGCGTGTTATACTGGGGAGGGTGTGCCCTGGTCATTTGGGGTCTATCGCTACTTTAATGTCTGAATATTAGGGTCCGTGTGGGATAATACTGAGCCAGTGCAGAACATCTTTTTCAACTGAAAAATACATTTGTATAACCGTGTATAAATCGATTGTCTAAACACAGATTAAGAAACCACATAGTTTGATCACTATTGCGATCAAACCAGGAACTTTTCCCGTATTGATACGTCAAAAATTGGGGTGTTCCAGTCAGTAAAACCTCATTTTATTCTCATGTCCTCCATATTTTAAGTGTATTATTGCACATATTTGTCTCCCGAAAGAGCAATCTAGCCTTGACCCGACAGAAACTGTTGGTAAAGTGTGTGTGAACCAGGTGGAAATTCATTACAAATGTGATAATTCCCGGGTCCTTATTATGAAAATTAAAATCAAGTCTGACCTTTCCAAACAAAACAACAAAAACATCACGCAAAAAGCAAAAAACAGAGATTGGGGTAGACTTTCTGAAGTCAAAAAGCCATGGTCGGACTCGTATCCGAAATGTAATGAAAGGCGCACCTGCCTGCTCACAGCGATCTGTAGCACAAACGGCCCTGCCGTACGACGTGTTCACGACTCACCTGTATTTAAATTTTTTATTAATGCACTCTTTATAAATAAGCTATATATGGTATGCTTTGTTTCGTTCCGCACGAGTCAGCAAAAACAAGGTAATGGGTAGAGGAATAGAAACATATGCAGTTAGCAGTTTAGGTAAAATTGAGGAAGAAGGCCGTGCTAAGTGACTTGCATGATTAAGTCTTTTGTTAAGACTTGCACGCTGCGTTCGCCGCTTCTCTTGCCGCACTGACCGTTTCATGACCGTATTTGCTCTGATGCACTCAACCACAGTGCAGCCTACATTCAGACATGATGGCGGGGTGCCTGTTTGGGTCAGGCGCGTCAGTGCTTTTGCATGCAATACAGGTGTTAAACGTAAATACTACCTACATCAAAAGGGGGCAGGAGAGGAGCAGAACATTGATTATCAAGGGATACAAACTTCAAGTATCCGCATGCTATTCACTGATGTATAAGGAAAGTAATATTTTTTAACACACTCAGATGCTAAAGTTATAGTTGGACGTGAAATCTGTATTCGTTTGTTCACAAAACGTAAGCGTGGAATGCAGCGCTTGTAACCCTGAAAGCGCGCTCACGTAATCGGGGTTGAGTGTCAATCCAGCGGGGGCTGCATACAGAGGCAGCACTATAACGCATGAATACTTTCAAAATGGACCAATTCATGTCAAAGACGCTGACTGCATAGAGGAACAAACTGAAAGCGGACGTTTCATAATATAGATTTACCTCCCTAACCAAGTTTGTTGATGGTGGACTGGATCCTGGGTTCATAACACCACGGAAACTCGCAAAGCAACACTAACTCTATACATTGCTCGTTCACCACTGGGTGGCAATGTACTGAACTTTGACAAAATCCCAAACCGAGGTCCCAGTAAAATACATAAGCATCTTCATTTTCTGTGAAACCGTGCACCTGTCACTCAATCTAAACAAGAATGACAAACTGGTATAATAGTAAATTAGAGCGGTTTCTCTTCCTCTGACACTGGGCTGGGAGGACTATAGTAGAAGAGTAGTTTGATTTAACATCCCAAACCAGTTATAGAGATAAGCACACACGAAAAATGCATTAACAGGAAAAACAAAATGCTGTTCTTACGTAAAGTAAGTAAAAGAGATAACAGCTGAAACCTGTTTGTATCAGTACTAAGAACGATTGGACAGAGACACTTTTAAGGTGGGCAGCTGACAGCTGTGGTATCCACGGCAGCAGTGAGCTGTGTGTTTCTAAGGCAACACTGGTGCAGAGGGCAGGAGGGGCAGCCACTTTTATTTGTCCTGCATCTTCTCCAAGATGGGCACGATCATGTCGAATTTGGGCCTCTTGGCCGGGTCCTCGTTCATGCAGATCCGCATTAGCTTGCAGATGTGGGGCGAGATGCCAGGTGGGATTGTGGGACGGAGGCCCTCCAAGGCCACCTGATAAAAAAAAAAAGGGTGGAGGGTCATAACTCCCATTGTCTTCAGCGTAAAGGTGTGTGTGTGTGTGTGTGTGTGTGTGTGTGTGTGTGTGTGTGTGTGTGTGTGTGTGATTGTTTTTACATGTGACATATTTTTTCCTATTTTAATGGTCTAAGCCTAAAAAAGAAGGAAGTAAGTGTTGGGTTACTGCAGAAATGAGATCATCTTATTTATTTATAGCCTTGGTTACACAGATGTTTACAAAGAAAAAACCTCCTCAGCAATACAAAGTGTTTGGAACTGTGTGTACACAACTGCCATGGAGCTCAGCAATGCTCCGTTGTGTCTGTGAGCACACAAACTCTGCTACCTTCATGCCGATCTCCATGTTGGAGAGGTCAGCAAAGGGCACCTCTCTGGTCACCAGCTCCCATAGCAACACAGCAAAGCTCCACATGTCTGCAGACCTACGGTTAATGTCCTCTGGTTTCTTCTGAAGGGCTGGGGGAGGACAAGAGGAAGAGGACAGCATAAGAGCCCAAGTAAACACAAGGACAGCAGACCGAGCTATCAATGTAAACAGTGGTACCTGGGCCAAAGAGCAAAGCCCCTCTCCCACACCCATTAAGTCTGAGTCTTTGCTCTACACTAGGGGAGCTCAGATGGGGAGAGGGTGACCTTGATTACCTTCAGGTGCGACCCAGGCAGGACAGTACATCTTCCCAGGACACTGGAAAGAGAATTTTACATCTGCCATGCTGATCCTAGCTGTCATGTCCTCATCAATCTGCCAGTGAAAAACAAACACAAAAAAGTTAATGATCACACAGGAAATTTTAGATCTAATACCTATTTTTTGCCAAGGTATTTTGCCATACCTTGGCAAAAAATAATTCAACATTATGTTTCACAAAGCAGGTACTATGTACAAGTAGGGACAGCATAGAAGATCTCAGGTCAACAAGGTGAGGCTGGTTTAATATGGCTTCCACTGACGGTTTTAAATAACCACAGTGTCTGCCCAGTCAGGAAGCTCACGGTGAGTGTAGATGATTTCGTCACAGTTTGGATATGCATTTTGTCTAAATAAACAGAAGAAGAGTTCTGCTGTTTCCAGTGAGCTAACTGACATGTTCTCTCCGGGGCCATACAACACTGGGTCTTCCCTGTAAGCCCAAACATCGTTCCTTTGCAGGTCCGGACACTTACATAATAGAAAGAGTGGTTAACAGGAGGACAGGATTTTGGGGACAAAGAGCCTCCTGTTGAACAGATGCACACGTTTGTGGCTGGTCCAGTTGGGCTCAGACTGGTCTGTGTAGGGTAATGCAAGTGAAGGGTTCGAGGGGCCACCATCACTCACCATGACACTCCTGCTGTTGAGATACTGTCGAGGAATCATCGGCTCCAGGGTGTGCAGGAAGGCCATGCCACAGGCGATGTCCAAGGCGAACTTCACCGCTTGTGTTTGGTCCACCACAAAGTCTACACACAGAAAGTGTAATGATCAATAATTATTATTCAGTCTCTTTGGGCTTTTAAACGCAGTGGGTAAATTGACGAGAGGATGGTCATCGAGGATGGAGAATACCATTGAGCCCCATCACGAGATGTCATCTCCGTGAAGTACATGTTGTTGAGTCAGGCATGTGCTCAGACAGAAAGGAGTCCCTGCTCGGACCTGTGCACCCTGAACACACAGTAACACTGCATGCACTTCCCTTATGAAATCAAATGAAGGTACCTGTGGCTTTGACCATTCACTGTTCTGAAACAGAGGAACAAGTCTAAGCTGATCTTCAGTACCCCACTGAAGAGAAGAAAAACATGGTGAGGGTGTGTGTGTGTGCGTGTGTGTGCATGTGTCTGTGTATATGCGTGTCTGCCTATGTGCATGTCTGTATATGTGTGCGTGCGTGTAGCTGTCATGAAAGCACTACAGTGAGAATCTCCTGGTGGTCAGAACAAGAGTATGATTAGTTCCCCAAGCGAGGAACTTGGGTCGTTAACTCAGCAGGCTAATCATCTTGTCTGGTAACGCTGTGCGGGCTGCGAGGTCGTGTTTGAAACCTGGAAGATGCAGGAGATCCTACAGCTGCTCTCTGCATGTGTACCCTGTGTCTTCTGAACAGCCACATTATTAACCCTTAATGAATGGGCTTTCCTTACAATGTGGCAGTATTTTTAAATTTCTTTTCTAAAATGAAGCTAAACTGTCTGATGTAATGCATTATCTCGTTATCTATGATTTACACCTTTCACACAGAGAGGCGGGCAGTGAAAACTTTCAAACACTGAATGTGGCCATGGCACAATGGAGCTGTTTTCTATGCTGCTTATTTTTACTTCCAATGCAGCAATAACTGTTTCTTCAGCCCACAGTAATGACTGATGTTGTTGACGATGATGACGGATGATGATGATGACGACTTGAGCTCTACTCACTGGCGCCTTCATGAAGCACATTGTACAAGGAGCCATAAGGCATCCAGTGGGTGATGAGGATGGGGTGGGCAGTGGGAGGAGACTGGCACACCCCCAGCACAGGCAACACGTTTGGGTGGGAGAAGATCCTGAAAAGGTTTGGAGAGGCAGAATGAATGAGCTCATCTCAAATATCTGACATCCAGACGTATAAACAGTCTACAGTGTGTAAAACACCAAGCCAGCCCCGTGACACACACTGGCGTCCAGCTGTACAGGTGTACGGGTGCTCACCTGAGCTTGGGATACTCTTCGTTAAAATCCCGACTCTTCCTGGTGGTCCACTCCCGCACCTGCAGAACCTTCACCACGATCTCCGTGCCCTGCCAGCGGCCCTGCCAAAGCTGGTCCACGAGAGGCGTGTGTGTTTACAGGGCACTGACGATGAGGATTCACAGGGTGGTGTGGGAGCATGTGACGGCCAATCAACTTGCCTCTCCAGAGTGGTTTTCATTTATCTTCGCTAGCAGAGACAGCTGCTTGAAGTCAATGCCGGCATGTTTGTTCAGAGTCCCATTACCTGTGTATACACATATACACACACAAACAAACACACACACACACACACACACACACACACACACATGCACTCAGCTGCAAGACTCTTCCATGAAAAATGGCCAGGCTAAGATGGACACCATTTTAACCATTTCAGTCAGATCTCTGGCAGATCGCTTCTTTGTTTTTAATAACCCTTAGCTATTTAACATCAGAGATCAAGCCACCACCTTTGTGTACCTACTTTATATACCTATGTGTGTTCACACACCACCAAATGGTGTGCACACACCACTCTGCACTTCAGCATGAGGCAGGTCCACCACTACACGTTTCTAGTCCCCATGAAGGTATGTTAGATGTTGTGTTACGATTTTACACTATGTTCTAACCCCTGAGGGCCCCTAACAGTCACAGGCCCTTGGATTTGCCAAAGGCTCCAGGTCTCTGTGGGGCCCCTGACTCAGTCTGTACCGAGGGTTTAACTTACGGGGCCGAGCTCGCGTAGTGCCTTTCCAGAAGGAGTCCTTGAAGGGGACCTTGGTCAGAGTCTGGCCCAGTTTCTCAGCCCGCTCTGGAGGGAACACAGAGCAGCAGGACGGAGAAACACACGTCGATAGCCCTGACCTTCTTCTCTAATTAAGCTGTTAGACAACAGAAGAGTGAGTGCACATCCCTGAACGAGGGGAAGGAATGAAGTGAAGTAAAGAGGAAACCATAAGAAGGTCTGCAGCACGCAGGCAGAACACTCTTCAGTGTCTTCTGGAAACAAGAGACCTTTTTGTGACCCCACACAGGAAGCAGACCAGCACAGGAAACAGGAGCAGAAAGCCTATTTCTCAGTCACCCCTCTAAGACACACACATACGCACGCACGCACACGCACGCACAAACACACAGCTGGAGACACATACCTTTCAGCAGGTCACTCAAATGTGGTTTGGCCTTGTCCAAAGGAGTTTCCCCATACTTGTTGCAGATGCTCACCTGGGCTCCATTCATTACCAGATCCTAATTAGACAGAGAGGGACAGGGCTCAGCAGAGACAGAGAGAGACAGGGCTCAGCGGAGTCATTACAGAGTAATGCTACAATCATAACTTGAAGTGTAGCCGCAATGGAAACTTGAAAACATGTAAACAAGTTAATGATAACATTAGCAAAGCAGCGTGTCCCACTGCTGCAGAGACAAACTGCTACCAGCAGATGGTGCACTGACCTCAGCCACCTGGTCTTGTCCCCAGAAGCAGGCATAGTGCAGCGGTGTGTTTCCATGCTCGTTGCTAGCATTCGTGTCTGCCTTGCACTTTATCAGCTGCAGCACAGGAAAAAGCACACAGACATTCTCACTCTCGCTGCCTGAGAGATATATGTGTGACCTGGCCAGAGATCTGCATGCCATGTGTGTGACAAGGGAACAGTACTATCTCCATGTGTGTGTACCAGCAGCTGTATGTCAGGTAAGTAAGGTGAGTGTGTGTGTGTTTGTGTGTATGTGTGCGTGTGTGTACATACTAGCAGCTGTATGTCAGGTAAGTCAGGTGAGTGTGTGTGCGTGCGCGCGTGCGTGCGTGTGTGTGTGTGTGTGTGCCTGCGTGTGTACCAGCAGCTGTACATCAGGTAACTCCGGTGTGATGCCCACCTTGGCCATGATGTCACGATGTCCATGGCTGGCGGCTAGGTGCAGGGGCGTGTCATCGCCACGGTTCATGACATTGATGCGTGCCCCTCGCATGATGAGCATGTCCACCACACCTGAACGTCCCTCACGACAAGCCCAGTGGAGGGGGCTGAAACCGTGGTCGTCCCTGTGGGGTGTGGTGTGTACACATCAAAGGCCGTACACAACACAGGCCAGTGTATGTCAAGTGAGAGAGTGGACAGCGCTGCCACGGAGCACGCTCACAACACGGGCCCCCCCGCCATGGAGCACGCTCACAACACGGACCCCACCCGCCACGGAGCACGCTCACAACACGGGCCCCCCCCCGCCACGGAGC
>JABJVR010004816.1:0-14268 GCA_025773905.1 Chitala chitala | reverse complement strand
ATTTGGATAAATGAGAAAATGTTAGCTGGTGTTTCTGAGGCTATTATATGTGAAAAAGCAAGGCGATTTACGCCATCAACACTCCTCTAAGGTAAATTAAGCTTATATTTGTATATATTTTATCTGTTTAGTGTTGTGTTCATCATTTTTTGTGTTAGATTTAATGATTTCCTGGTATGCAGGAATGGATTAATCCATTTTACATAGATTCCTATGGAAAATATTGTTTTGGTTCATAAACTTTTTGGATTACGAACTACCTTCAGGAACCAATTAAGGTCATAAACTGAGATTCCACTGTATTTTCTTCATTCATCATCTGAATTTTTGTGACACAACAAAACTCAGGATCATATTCTGTCACAAGTTGTAGACTATGATGTCTGCTCTGCTTTGAATTATTGTAGTTATAAATCTGAATGATTTAAGTAGTGAAAAACTTACCAGAATCTCCATCTTTACATCTAAATTAACCCCCACATCTAGACGTGCTGTCTTCATGTCATCTGCAGAATATAAATTACTTTTTAAATTTTGGCTGGTATGGTCAGCTTTAACCTGTGTACAATAATTCAATGACACACCATATTTCTAACAGTAAGTAAGTGGAGCTGACTCTGTCACTACAGATGTTATTCACTTGTGTGTTCATTTATTGTAAAGACACAAATTATACATTGTTGTGTTTGCACATGAGGTCATTTCACTGTTGCAAAAGGTGCCATATAAGAATAAAGCAAATCAAGTCAAATTGAACTGAAGGAGCAGTGAACTGATTTTTCAGTCCTGTAGAGTAAAACAGAGCATAGACCATGTACTTTACCCTGTGTCTATGGGAAATATTAGCACAGGTATTCCTGAGACAAAAGCGCAATCGTTAGTGAGTGAGCGTGTGTGTGTGTGTACACATTTGCGTGTTTCTATTCTATCCTTTGCTGACATAAATTCCAAACAAAGAAGGTCCCCACATGACAGCATCTGCTCTAAACCCATGTGTCAAAGTATATTTATTCTTCTATCAATATATTTACCTGTCTTGCCAAGCTAAAACGCTGAAATGGTCTTTTTGTTATCTGAGACCTTGCATTGTTTTATCTTGCAGATTTTCCTTAAAAATATGTATAACTATGCTGTGTGTTATTCCCCTGCTAACATTCTTTTGCTTTGCTGAAATTCTCTCTTAGCTTGTTACCATATTTAACATGCTAACATTCTTGTGTTACTTCACTAGCATTCTATTTTACCCTGCTGCTGGTTTTCTTTTGCTTACTACTTTTTCTTTTTTACCTTCCCAGTGTTCCACTTTACCTAAGGTGCTTACTTTCTTACAAGGTCTCTCTGTGACCTCAAGGTACACAGCTTACACCCACGGATATAATTTTAAACACCAAAGGAATGAAACCTGTCCACACGTTCCTGTTTTTCACTTAAAGAGTGTTTACGTGACAAAGTAGGCAATGAAAACTAAGAACACCCAGCAGTGTGTTAATGATCTTTCTCCATCAGAGACTGAATTAATATTGAAAATTAGGTGTGACCAGTGAGACAGAACACATGTATGGATGTGCTCACCTGTCTGAGCTTTTTGGTGCCGATGCCGGTCTGGCTTCAGCTCCCTGTGGATGGGAGGAGCTGCGTGTAAAACCCAGAGAAGCTGTAATTCACTTTACAGGTGTGCCTTTTATGTTTGATTACACAGAGGTTTAAATTCAGCCACTTTAGTTCCATGTCTCACATTTGCTTTGTAACAGGGTAGGATATGTAAGGGATAAAGTATGACAAAACATGCAGTTCTAAAAAGTAACCAGTGACAACTATATGATGTTTACATGATGTGGCCTGACATTAAGCAGAGGACATTTAATTAAGTTTCATTTGATTGTTTTCATTGAACTGCATGCCTATGAGTGGTTTGTCACTCTCATACCATGACTGATGAACAAAAAAGTAATAATAATAATAAATAATTCATGATTAATGTTTCAAAAGAAATTTATATGAATTAGCACTTAGTAATGTTTTAATGTGTTCTAAAAAAAGGTCCTTATAAGGCAGCACATCTGGACAGGCTACTCACTAGAAATGATAAGCCCCTTTAATGGTTTGGAATGTTGAAGGAAATAAATGCTTATTAGTATAGAACTATGTGTGCAGAACTATTGCACACCCACATGACATCTCTAGACCAATAAGAATCTAGAATTTACCAAAGCCTTGGTATAATTAATGTATAGAGTATATTTAAAATGTGATTAAAGTATCACTGTCTTGCCATGAATTACCTGGTTTGTTCCTTTCAGGCAGTCTGGGAGGTGTATCTGAACTTCTCTACATGAGACATTTGAAAAATAACTCACTGAATTTAACTTTCTGAATTCCACATAGCAATTTCTATTTGATAACAGCATAAATATGGCACGTATTTTCTTTAAAATTTTCATAAAGAGTTTTTAGAAGAGTTTTTTAAACTTGTTTATTGAGCTGAATGCATTTGAATGAAATCCAATGAAGGATTAGTATCTTTAGCTTGGTAGTAAAGTGGAGAAATCCTACTTTGAAAAATCTTCTCCAATGCAATTGATCACTAAACATTTAGTCCTTATACTGTCCAAAAACTCAAGTCACATACACTATGGTGTTTGATATTGTTTGTAAGTATAAGAAAAATTATAATAATAAATAAAAACACTTACACTTAATACTGGAGAAGAGTGTTGAGGAGATGAATGAATTTGCCTGTCTAAAAGTACAAAATAAATGTATAAACATTTCAATTCAAAATTACACTTATGACAACAAATTATAATTGTTAGAATCAGTAGCATTGTTATTGTTATAGTTCTATCATTTTTAAAATTTTAACTACTAAATCTGGTCAGGGATGTTGGGAGCCTGGAGGTTCTCCCAGGAAGCCCACAGTGCTGGCAGTATATACCCTAAACAGACCCTAGCAGTATATACCCTGAACAGACCCTATCCACTTTCATTATATTTTAGATTTTGTAGCATGTGACATTTTGTTCACATCACTAGGTGGCAGGCAAGATTCATTGTATTCTAACAACAGACTTATTGTCCTAGTTACTGCTGGCTTGGAGTTAGTCACACTGGAAACACGAATTTATTTACATACCTTTACATATAACATTTTTAACATGTGTAAGAGAACTCTTCTTGTGTCACACAGGCTAGCTCATCTATAAGAGTTAGTTAACTTAAAGCTTTGTGTTTATCTTGAGCCAAGGAGTCTCAGTAAGAACAAGAACAGTGGCCAGTGGCTCAATGGGAAAACATCAGGCTGGGATGTGAATGTCTCCCAGCTCAAATCCCACCCCAGTCTCTAGGTGTGTCCCTGAACAAGACACTCTGCTAGTTCTCTGTATGCTGGGTACTGGCTGCCCACTGCTCCCCCAGAGGATGGGTTAAAGCAGAGAACAAATTAAATTGTAACATGTATGTGTCATTTGTATGTTGCTTTGGACAAAGGCATTTGTTAAATAAATGCCAATCCATAATTTATGTCACTGTCTTTGCTTGATTTGTTACAACTAATGGAATGCCAGCTAAGTTAGTTTATTTATTTTTTTACATCAAAGTATTTAATGAAATGAGGCAGTCAATGGCTTGTGTCCTGTTGGGACCTCCTCTGTACAATAACTTTGTAGCAGATTCTTTTAGTACAACATGTAAGCCACAACTGCAACCTACAGGAAAACTTGTCTGAAAACATTGTTACAATATTTCTATTTGTATTATATTGTGTTTGAATAAATGAACATTTAATTCACATATTACTGAATTATTCTCCACGTGTATATTTACACAATGAAATGCAGTAAAATACTCATTACAAATCTATGCAAGCACAAAAAGTAAATTTCAGAAATAAATGGTTGTTAATGCATTTTTCAGCAATTTCAGCAATAACCTCATGCTAACATTGTTACTCTTTTTTACTATTTTTGACTACAAAGTATGTCATATCATAATTACTGTGGTGGGTTGGTGCCCCACCCTGGGTGTCCCCTGCCCTGTGCCCTATGTGTTCTGGGATGGGCTCCAGGCTTCCCTGCAAACCTTAACAGGATGAAGCAGTATAGAAGATGACTGACTGACTGCCTGACTGACATATCATAATTACAGGCATATAGTTCATATACAACCTTTTATTAAACACAGCGCATTATTTGATTGTTTTCTGCAAATTAATAACATTGGGTTTTGTTCTTATTGCACCACGTATCAGTAAATTATGTCATATCTAGTATATATCATATCTAAGAGGGAAGGAGCATTTTCTCACCAGCATAGTCAGTGCTGGACATGTGGGCTGTGATCGGCAGAGCCGGATGGATCACTGGGAAGTTAAATTGCTCCCAATCATTCACGCTGTGGTATTCCTGCTCTTGTAGGTTATCAGGAGAATAACTTTCCCTCCTCCGCCGGTTGAACAGTTTGCCTTTTTTGACATGGGTCTGCTCGTTGGTCATGTGACATTCCTGTTCCGGATGGACAGAAGTGCACCTGCTGTTACTACACCTGTGTGGAGCTAACCTGTTAGAAACCTGAGACTAAAGTTAAGAGAAAGTAGACAGTATTTCCACCATTAAGAATCCCAACATTGGGGTCACAACCTCACATGGGGTTGCCTGATACGCAAGTAGAGTTGTGAGAAAATGGGTAAAAATTGTATTTTAAAATATTGCAAATATAAATTTATAAAAATGCAAATATTAATGTCAATGGCAAGAGAATAAGATGTTCTGTCATACATGGATTAACTATCAACAATATGTGAGAAATAGGAAGGAACTGTGAACGTTTTTGAACACCTGGGGTCATGAAAAAATTCAGACATTAAAACGGAGTTAGTTTGACAAAGTCTTTGTTAGGTTCAGTCGAAGTATCCCTGAACTGAATTTCTTCCCTAAAATATATAAATGTCAAACAAACTACAGAATTAGCAACAAAATAAAACATTTCAAGACAATTTTGATGCTGTGAGACCAAAATTGCCATTTGCAGACAAATATAACACTTGAGTCTGTTTTTCAGCAGGCGTACGCTTTGTGGGTTCATGAGCGCAAGTAAGCGGGGCTTCTGTGCTTTCTGCTCACTCACCATAACCAGGGGAGCTTCGGGCTGCTTACATCTGTACTCTTCTGAAACAAGAAGGAATGATAAGTCTCAATTCTAGAAACAGTTCTATCACATAAAAAATTTGGCGCATTGTGCAGTTCTTAAACTGATGCTTTGTATATATAAGGGGTACGTGAAGTGCACCCACATTCAGAAAAGGCCCAGTATTAACATGATTGTGCTGGCAGTGTGAGCACTGGTACCTGTGATGCACTCTGCACTTCCCTGATTCTTTTGTCTGCTACGTGCGTGGCTGAAAAACAAGAACCAATTACTAATAAAGGCCTTTGTTTCATAAAACCTCATTATTTTTGTTTAAAAAACTGAAAAGAAGGACCTGAAGGGTACTTAATAAGAGCAGTGCCCCCCCGTGCTTTTCCAGATTTGAAATAAACACATGAAGGGTGAGGAGATTGTGCAGAGTGGAGCACCCACCTGCTGTAGAGAATCTGATTGTTCTGTTCAGTTGCTGAGGCATTCAAATGCTGTGGGCTGCCAATGTAGACATTTTTAAATGTTAATACCATGCTGCATACTAAAGCCTAACTGATATATATATATAAAAAAAAAAAAACCTCACAAAGTATCAGCCGTATACCAATAAACTTTAAGTAACGTTATTTTGTATTGTTATTGAACTGGTTACAATACAATAGCTCTCAGTTTCATTTTGTTACTCCGTGAAGTATCAAGAACTTCAGACAGATTTGCATATTACACAATGACAGTTCAAATAAACCAGTCCATATTTTGATGATGAATTTTCTTTAATAGGTCTCCAGTCATCTCTCAATCAGCAGACTGACTCTCTCCTTGTGTATGTGAAAGTTCCACCCAAGATTGATGTCTGGCTTGAAGCTGTCTTATAAAAAGTGGATAACAAAAAATAGCCATTGGTGTTCTTTAGTGATATTGTGTAACATTTTAGATTGTGGCAGTAAAGTAAATTAAAAATAACAAAGAATGTTCCTACAGAAGAGGCAAACATGGTGCCTGAAGTGAGTTCAGAGGAAAGCGCTAATGGGAACCAACCTGGCGCACTTCCCTTGTGAAATTTTATTTATCAGACAAACCTCCTGCACGGAAAATCACTACTGTGCATTCCTCAGATGAAAACAATAGAGTGGCAAACCCCACAGAACTGTCTTTTAGCAGCACTGTTTACACGTAAACCACGTGAGGCTGCAAGGCCTTTTATTTCAGGTCAGCACATGCAAAGGAATCTGTTTTTCTATTTGCATACATGATAACGTCTAGTGGTGCTCTGCTTTCAAACAGAGTGGGGGAAAGATTCATGGAAAAATGAACTCAGGTACTCTCTAAACAATAAGCCATGCATTCAGCACGTCAGCAGTAACAAAACAAAAGAGGACATAAACGTGTGCCAGCATGCAAACACGTGTAAGCTCACGAACAGCACGCACATCAGTATCGTTCGTAGCAGTTTCACTGTTGTAATACTGTGTGCTCTGTTCTTGTGCTCTGCAGTCCTGTCCACCTTTGTTCTTGACGTTCTGTGTGCTGCTGCTCACTGAAAATCTGTGACGACCCAGCAAATGGCACTGAACCTGGATTTTTTCTTAACCTCAACGACACCACCAGTCTGTCCTTCAGTTACGAACAGCGTTTTCATGCTCTGTACACATTCGCACCCCAGTCCGCATCACCACACAGGCCAACATGCTTCAGACCAGGTGCACTAATATACTGTCAGTGACAGCCCCCCCTCACCCCTTTCAGCACATCAAAATGACTACACCAGAGCCATGCTTCCCTGCCCCACATTATACAGTTGCTATAGCAATGAGCATTTTAACACTTTGAATGTTTACCGTGATGTTTATGGCTGAACTGCCATACTATGTATTTCCTTTCCCTTTGCTTTAAAATGACTTTTTACCCTTTTACTATATTCATACACTGTGTTTGCAGTAGTAGGAGCAGTAGAAATGTGCAGTAATAAAAATTCAAGCCAGACCCAAATCTCACTCCCATATTGTCTACACGTTCTGCATAAAAGTAAGAAGTAAATGACCTACACGTCACAGTAGAGACAATGTACTTTTTAAAACACACCAAATGAAGATGTGGGGTAGACTTTTTAAGCAGTGTTCTCCATTAAACACTACATGGAAGTGGCTCAGTAGGTGGGGCATATGGCTGGGCTGCACACGTCTCCTCGCTTGAATCTCTCCAGAATCAGCAGGAGTGTCAGCTGCCCAGGTGCTGCGTGTGAGGCACGCATCACATGCAGACAGCAAACTTGTTTTGTTGTAATATGTACGCAACGACAGTAAAAGCCGGCGATGATTATTATTATATCATAATATATCGTATCGCAACAAATCGTAATATATCGTATTGCAACAAATGATATAGCTACCTATTAGCAGAATAATCGCTAAAACATATTTACAGGTTAAATTTTTAAAGGCAAAACGTTTGTAACTGAAGTTCGGACACTGTGCTGTTAACATGCCTACCTGAAGGAAACTTGGCCAAGATGACAAGCAAACGGCACCTTGTTGTGGCAGCCATTGTGCTGCTCGGCCCTGGACCTCTTTATGATCCTCAGAGTCAGAGCAGAGTGAGTGAGACTCCCCCCACCCCTGCTTCCTGAGCAAAAGCTCAAACACACCCACACCCTGACCCTGTGGTCTCTCCTGTTCTACTGCTTCACTTCCTCAAACCCGATTTCGATCTGTGATCTCATGCAGTATGATAGTTATCGGAGCCCCCTGGGTCTGCTTCTCTCTCTCACTCACTTTATCTGATATTCTAGCGACGATCCTGGCCCGACCCAGACACAAGGTCTGCTTTCAAAGACTCCAGATGCTAATGACCCATTTGCTGCAAGTCAAGAAGCACGAGACTCCATAATCTCACTAAGTGCATTTAAGAGACACATCAATTTTTTTTGCACACCTAAATATGTAATTTTCTGCTCTGTAGAACAGCAGCCATGAATGCGTTATGTGGCTAATACTTAGAGCTGACACCATCCTTTGGTGCAAACACTGTCTGACCATTGTACAGGCTAAGGTCAAGGAAAATACACCACTAAATAAATGTGCTGCATTTTTCATTCAGATTTAGTTTTGCAAAGTCTTACAAGGGGAATATGTGTTTGGTTTGAATATGACCCCTGTAGTCTATTAATGGAGATAACATATTAAATAGTTATTTATATTAATCTGACACATACACTATATGAGGACTTTGACAACTAACGTGCTGGTTTTGATGCTGACGAACAGATTTTCTTTGATTTACTGCAAAATGCACAGTTCTTTACCACCTAAAATGTTAAACATGTGTACATAGTATATGTGAAGTTGTCTTTGTTCTAAAAACACGTGGAAACTGTAAAATGAAGGAGTTCAGATGAAGCCCTGCTGTCTGTGCTGAAAAGAGCCCCGCTGCTCTACCACCACTCAGTATTCTGTACTTAAATTTAATCTTCGGGTTAATCATATCTGTACTGTTTATCTTGTTTAAAGGAGCGTGTCATTGTGCTTTTTCATTTGATATCTAATTTTCAGTTTCACAAATCGGATGTGTAATATTTTTTTGGGATTAGGTGATTCAGGACTGAATTAAAAGGGTTAAAGCCAAATAAAGGCACAGAATAGATAAACATGAGAAACATCAGTATGTCCATATGAGTGAGTGGCCATAATGTAGCCATTCTTTGACTGAAAACTAATTTCTTCAGATGTAATTTGTGGTGTTTATCCTTAGCACATCGGTAATGATTGTGTTTATTGTTTATGTTTGCATGTGTTTTTATGAGGCTACTATATGTAACCAGAATTATAATGCTGTACATCTACACTGGTCTGCTAGGTATTCCAAATATTTTATCATCACTGATTAAAAAAAAGTTGCAGCGTGTCAGTGTTGCTTCCAGAGGAGATGAACAGCCATATCACATTCTAATAATAATAGCAATAACAGTGACTGGTGGCTCATTGGGCAGCCCTGCAGGCTGGGATATTAAAATCTCATGGTTCAAGTCCCCCCCCCAGCCACCCAGTATGTCCCTGGGCAAGACACATCTCCCCTGGGTGCTAGAAAATGCTTACCCACTACTTCTCCTAAATGGTAAATGTATAGCGCCAACTTTGTTGTATCATGCATGTGTCATTTGTAACTCCCTGCTAAATGAAAAATGTTACCTTGCAGTGCTGAAGGCCAAACTAAATGCAAACTGAAGTTTTTTTTTTTTTTAAACAAACTACTGATTAACACAAATATGATACAAAAAACACAACATAAATAAAATGTGTAGAAGGCACACAAGTCATCGTAACATCTAGCTTTCAGTTTAGCTGACGGCTGGTTGGCGTTTTATATGGTCACATGGAGGATGAGGGTTTTGTCCAGAAGAGGTAGCTTTAATTTAACAACAGTCAAGCTTCTGTCCTTTTGACCCTAAATCTGATTTTAACGTTAGTCATCGGCTCTGCTTTGACTGATATGACACTTGAATTCTCAGTCAAATCCACATTTTGTTACTTTGCACAAATGTTAAAACAGAATGAAGACACTTTCTGTGAGTGGAAAAAACTCCTGTTAGAAGACCAAACATTAGAGAAGTAAGCAGCACTACTGTCATTTAAAAACCTCTCAGTTAAGGTCTTTTGGAAAATTTTAGCAGGTGACCTATAGTCACCAACATTACAGTACTGAGAAGGTTTTGGAAAGAGAGATATTTGGTGTGGGCCAACACAAAACTTACCCTTGGGTGTGTTCATCTGAATGCCTGATGACATCGATGTATTCCTCAGACTTCTTCATTGAGACTGAGGGTCTTACCTTTTGAGGAGTTGATATTTTTCCACTTCCCTTTACTTTGAGAGAGTGGAAGCAATAAATAATGTGGAAAGGCTCCTCCTAACTAACAGTGAAAGGTAGCATGTCTAATTTACAGCCTACGTAATATAGCGGGGATTTTGTTGGAGGTATATATATATATATATATATTTGCTGCTGTATTTGGGGAATGGTTGGTAACTAAGGCAGTCACAAAACAAAGAAAGAGTGTATAACCATTATTGGTAACATGAACAGAAGGGAAATGCTTGGACTACATCAAATGTACTACTGAAAATGATGATTCTTGTCTCACAGCATCGAAATTATCTTGAAATATTTTATTTTGTTGTAAATGCTGTAGTTTGTTTAACATTGTAACACTTGTATATTTCAGTGCCGAAATGTAAATAGCATTATGCAGTTCACATGCATGGAAGTAAAAGAGCAGCTCTGACCATGGTTGAAAAAAGGGGCAGGTTTCATTTAAAACAAGCACTGAGGAGTTATAGAAACCACCACAGTAACTGGATACCTTTGACAGAGAAGCATGTATTTCTGGTTATAAAGTGAGGCTGTATGAGGTTAGGCTCAGCACAGGCAGACATGCCGGGGGATGTGGCTTAAGCCACTCACATCCTGTAAACACAAAAGCTGTATTTTTTTAATAGTAACAGCAAAGTTAGTGGTCATCCAGTAGGGGTCTTTTTCTTGACGCAATATGACATGAGTGCAGTAAAATCTAAATAAACTTTGTTTTTGCACATTCAGGTCTGTCGGTACTGGTTTGACTTTAAAGCTGGAAAAGAAGTAGGGCTATACTACATTACTACACCCAATTCACAAGGTTGGGTAGATGCCTTGAACTATTCTGAGCCTTTCTAGCAGTCCCCTCTACAACACTGTTTTGAGAGGACAGATCTGCAAAGCCAGAGGAAGCAAATTGAGGCTGTCTGCAGGCTGCTCTGTTTCTGAGCTGCCCAGTGAGAATGCTGCAGTGCTGCTAACAGGATCAGAGGACAGGAAGCACATTTACATGTTACTGCTTCATGTATATGTTAATAAGACTGGTGAAGACATGTATGTGTCTGCTTTAGCATGGTCACCCCTAACAGCAAACAGCCGTCATTCTTTAATAAACCTAAATCATACAGCAAAGGAAAGGATGAAAACTGCTGAGTTTTGCTTATAACCACTGGAATGAAATAAAACTTGTGCTCCAGGTGAGCATGTATTCGGTTTTGTGGCGTTACACTTTAAGCAGCAGTTCTGCTAGTGCCTTGAGTGTTCTCATATGCCATGTAAGAGAACATCTACGTTTTTTTGATTTGCAACTGTTTACAGAATACATTGTCAGTCTTCTCTAAACTTAGCATTTTTCAAAGTTTTAGTATAAATTAGAGAGGAATGTTTATTTATGTTTGCATTGTGCTGTATTACACTTTATACTGGAGTCAAGATCTAAAGTGTAAGGAGCTGAAAGCTAAACACTGTACCTTTACTTTCTACTCTATTTCCTATCTGATGTTTATCATCTGTTAAAAACTCCTGGATCTCTTCACACATGTCAGGCTATTTCCTGAAGTGCTCCCTGAGCAGACAAACACTTTGTGATCATCTAAGCTCTAAGATGGGCCCCTTTTCCTTGTATCCCTTTTCTGCCTGACACGCCTGCTGACAGCTATATCCGGGTCAACTCGCAGCTGGGACACTCTTTCCCATTTCTTTACTCTTCCTGGCCTTTGCGCTGCTGTTTTGCTGTATTTCCTGAGAACATCTACCTATGTGGGTATCCACCATTGAAAGTGGCGTGTGTGTAAGTGAACAAACAGGAGCTGTTGAGAACCCTCCCTCCTCCACCTTCTGACCCACTGCTCACTCTCCTCTTCCTCCTCTCTCATTTAGACGTAACAACAATTCGACTTCGTCTTGTGTTGCTAAGGGCCAGTTTCTTTTTAGATTCCCCCACACCTAAAACTGATATCACTGTCACCTTGGCTGTGGAGTGGAAGATGGCAGGCTGCAGTATGCACTACCACCCTCTTTGGGGGTGCAGCAATTCTGAAACCTGGGGAGCACTCTTGTTGGCTCAGGCTTTTGTGCAGTTTCTGTTTTATGTCACAGAACAGTTTCTGGAGCTACTAAGCTTCAGGCGTGTTACTCCTACTGAGAAGACTGACAGCCAGAGAGCGAAGCCATTTCAAGTGAACAGCAGGACAACCTTCCAGTAAACTGCAAAAAATTGTTTCCCCTTTGGTACCCAGAAGTGAAAATAGGTTGTGAAAACGTGTGTGCAGTGAGTGCTGCAGTGTGCAAATCTGTGCTCTGTTGTATGGCTTGTACTGTGAGTGTTTGTCTTGTTTCCATTTGAGGGTGTGTGTTTGTGGGGAAATATAATGGGTGAGTTGGTTCAAAGACAGGGTGTGTTTGTGTCACAGTTTGGAGTGGGCTGTAATTGTCTTTATCCTGTATATGTACCAGCTGTCTTGCTTTGGGTACAGTTGATAATGTGAACACCCTGTGTGACCTTTGTGTATGTGTAGTGTGTATTCTTAGAACAGAACGTATTTAAACAACATTCGCTATATGGTGATGAGTTGGTGTTTTGTCCATGGTGTCCCCTGCCTTGCTCCCAAGGTTGCCTGTATTATTTCTTCTACACATTGAGCTACCAGGCTGCTAACCCAGGCAAGTTATTCATTACAGGTCATTGATGCTGAACATATCAGGCAAGTAACAAACAGGAAGGAAGAAAACTCTAACAGTGGTTTAAGTCCCAGATGTGACAGGTACCAAATTTTAGATACGATCTTATGTAGGACATCCTTATTGACAGTGTTGTCTTCCTCTTGGGTGGACAGATAGATTTATTGCTCTTGTTTGTTTGCAAAATTATAGTGCTGTTTTCTTTTTTTTTCATTGGCCTGGTGGCCCAATGGGTAGAATGTCAGGCTGGGATGCTGAAGTCTCCTAGTATGAGTCCCAGGCCAGCTGCCATGTGTGTCCTTGAGCAAGATGCTTAGCGCTAGCCGCCCGTGCACTGCATGTGTCTGTCTACTGCTGCCCCCAGGGGGATGGGTTAAATGCAGAGAACAAACTTTGTTGTAACATATGTATGCAATGACAACAAAAGCTGCCTAGATCTTTTTAGTACTAGATACAACAATCAGCCATAACATTATGACCATCTGCCTAACATTGAGTAGGTGCCCCTTTTGCTACCACAACAGCCCCCCTGACCCGTCACGGCAGGGACTCCACTAGACATCTGAAGGTATGCTGTGATATCTGGCACCAAGCCATCAGTAGCAGATCCTTTAAGTCCTGTAAACTCTATGGATCAGATTTGTTTTTCCAGTACATCCCACAAATGCTTGATTGGATTGAGATCTGAAGAATTTAAAGGACAAGTCAACACCTAAATTCATTGTGTTCCTCAACCCATTCACATTTTTGCAATGTGGCAGGGCGCATTATCCTGCTGAAAGAGGCTACTGCCATCAGGGAATATCGTTTTCATGAACGATTGTACTTGGTCAACAACAATGTTTAAGTAGGTGGTACATGTCAAAGTAACATCAGGACCCAATGGCAGGACCCAAGGTTTCAATTAATTTCAATTCGACTCAATTTATTTTGATGTAGCGCATTTCACAACAAGTTGCCTCAGAGTTGTTTACAGAAAAAAATTTCAACTAATACAGAATTAACAGCAGGAAAATGATTGAGGTTAAAGATAAAGATAAACATAAAGCCAGACAACAATGGAGGAGAGGAACCAAAAACTCCACAGTAGAGAAAAAAACCTCTGGAGGCCCAAGATTGACTGGCTGCCCAGCCCCTCCTGGGCATGCTAACATTACAGAATACACATTTTGAAATAGAGACTATGAATGTAAATAGCATTACGGAGTCCTCCTGTGCTCCAGGTGTGGGAGCAGCTCTCTTCAGGCTTAAGGCATTCCTTGGCGAAGACCCCATTGGGGGGGGAGGGTACTCTGGGTGTCAGTGACTCTAGAAAGGCATCCTGCTCAGATGGTGCCCAATTGGGCACCGGGTACACATATGGATACAGAAGGATTGCAGAGAGGGACTGGTATATAATACAAACACTAGCTGTCCCTTAACCAAATATCATAGATACATTGACATGTACAGCAGCGCCAACAAAGCTAAATGAAAGAAGTAGTTCTTCAGTCAGAGTTTAAAGACTGAGACTGGTTTGGCATCCCATATCCAATTCAATTTATTTTTATATAGCGCCTTTCGCAACAGCATGCCTCAAAGCGCTTTACAGAGAAAGTTGAAGAAATC
>JABJVR010004815.1:0-14269 GCA_025773905.1 Chitala chitala | reverse complement strand
AGAGAAGCGAGCAGTGAGGAGCGCACCCTGATGAGTAGCGGGGTTACAGTGAGCTGAGAGAAGTGAGCAGTCAGGAGCGAACCATGAGGAGTAGAGGGGTGACAGTGAGCTGAGAGAAGCGAGCAGTGAGGAGCGAACCATGAGGGGTAGAGGGGTGACAGTGAGCTGAGAGAAGCGAGCAGTGAGGAGCGAACCATGAGGAGCAGAGGGGTGACAGTGAGCTGAGAGAAGCGAGCAGTGAGGAGAGAACCATGAGGAGCAGAGGGGTGACAGTGAGCTGAGAGAAGTGAGCAGTGAGGAGCGAACCATGAGGAGTAGAGGGGTGACAGTGAGCTGAGAGAAGTGAGCAGTGAAGAGTGAACCATGAAGAGCAGAGGGGTAGCATCAAGCAGTGAGGAGTGAACCATGAAAGGAGAACCATGAGGAACAGAGGGGTGGGCTGCAATGAGCCATAAGGAGCGAGCACTGGGTATTGGGTAGAGGGCACTCACAGTTGGTGATGTCAGGCGGAGCGAAGCCATCGTTCAAGAAGACACTGGTGGGCTTTGCCACTTTCAGGTACACTACGTCAGGTGTGTTTTTCAAAGCGGCCACAGCATCCTCGTGGCTCACCTCCTCAAGACAGACGCTGTTCACCTACAGCGCACACGCAAACAACAAAACACTTAAATTACATTTCAATTAAAAGGAAAGACATCTTGATTTTAGTTCAAGACAATCAGATTTCCTAAACATCTACGTGTGCAGTGACAGTTTAGGGCTTATTAATATCTCCTAAACTGGTTAATGTAACTGCTGAAATGCTTATGAAGGGGCTGCTGCCAGAATGCAATGGTCTGTTGGGTATAAGTAGACACTCACAGCTAAAAGTTTGTCCCCTATCTGGAGCCTTCCATCCTTGTGCGCCGCCCCTCCCTCGATGATTTTGGTGACATAGATGCTGTTGTCCCCAGGAACGTGCTGATTGCCCACACCTCCTGCTATGCTAAAGCCCAGGCCTGTAAGAGACAGGGGTGGCCTTCAGATGTGCTCAGGCTCAACTCTACTAGTTAACACCTGCATTCGTGCCAGGGATGAAAAGCATGAGGGCTGAGAATGTGAAGGTGAGTAAACACACACACACACACACACACACACACACACACACACACACACACACACACACACACAGGATGTGTGCATCCAAAGGGCAGTGGTTAACACGGGTGAGCAAAGAGCAGCGAGGACCAGACTCGCCCTCCATCCACATTGTGGCCTTCTGCTGAACTCCAGGTGACGGCAGCACACCTTCACACACTATGCTCCACTGCACGTCTACCAATACTAGGTGCCATAAATGAATTACACCACGCTTCGCAAAAGCGCTCTTTCTTCACCGGGTGACTTACCCTTAGGCCCTTTGACAAGCTTTATCTCCACTATCCTCTCACTGAGAGGCTTCCTCCTGCGCACATACAGCCTCACGATGCAGCCGGCCTCCTTCAGGGCCTCGACAGCTTTGCTGTGTGTGACGTCCCGCACGTCCACCTCGTTCACTCTCAGAATGCAGTCGTTCACTCTACAGAAGGAGGGAGGGGCAAACATTACGGTCAGCAAAGACAGAGGGGGGTTAAATCTGGCCAGGCCTCTGCAATTACTGTCAATTTCTAAAACAGGCATGTCATTTTTCAGTTGCTTTGGAGTAAACCAGTTTTGGCTGAGGGAAAACAAAATGATACCATGTTGCAATGAGGCCGGTAGTCATTAAGCAGGTGCCTTCATGACTGAGTTGGGTCTAAAGGCTGTTGTGACAGAAGCGCCGTTATATTAACCAAAAAATTGCAAAATATGGCGAGAAGCCACTCACTAATCATGAACTGCCTACCCATATGCTAACTGCACACTGCACAGAGGACAGGTAAGAAAGTCTGACAAGTCACTCTGAATGTGAGCATTGTGATCAGATGCTAAAAAAAAGACTGAAAGACTGAATATTTATTAATTCCATTCTCTTCTTTTGTTACAGGCTGTCATTATACTATTAACAATTAATGCACAATTGGCCCCATAACCACAACTGGGACCTTCATTAAGTTTACACTCTGTACAAGTAATGTGCAGAGTGTACAGCATATGATTGGATAATATACACAAACACAACAGAAATGTAAGACTGAACACTTGACATCAACAATGCTCTGCAGAGTGACACAGCAGGCAGCCTCAGCATCTCACGCTCCCAGAAATGTGACTCTCAGCGCTGCCGGTGTGTGGCTAGCACGTTCTCCTGCTGATCTCCTCCAGGTGCTCCAGTTTCAACCCCACCCTCACAAGATACACCTCTAAACTGCCTGCAGCGCAAATAATGTGTGCACTTTCACTCACCCCAAGGCATCTTGGGTCAGTCAAATGAGCGTTGAAGTGCTGACCAAAAAACAAAACAGGCATGGAAGCTGATACTAGTTATAAGACACCAACAGGTAAGGGGAAGCCCTTGGGTCTGTGGATGGATGAATGGACGGATGGATGACAGAGGGTTTTACTTCAAATTACTTGGTTGAAATCCAGTGTGCAGTAGACTGTATACTATATTACATAGATATTTACTTGCTCAGCTCCCTTGCTCATAGGCAATTTAGGAATGTACCTCCAGGGATATTAATTCATCGGTATTTTAAGACTTCATTCGTTTTACTCAAGTTTTACCACCTTAACACAATTCAACTTGATAAAAGAAAAGCCTAAGGAAAGAACTTTTCACAGCTCTGTACTTAAGTCCAGAAGAGAGGGCAGAACGAGGGGGTGAGTCGCAGGGATGCCCAGGGGGGAGTTGCAGGGTAGCCTAGGGGGCCCTGGGGGAGTGAGTCACAGGGTAGCTCAGGGGGCTGAGTGGGAGGGCGGCCCGGGGGGCCCGATTTACAGGGCGGAACGGGGCGAGTTGCAGAGCAGCCCAGGGGGTCAAGTCACAGAGCGGATTGAGAGGGGCTAGTCAGAGAGCAGTCCAAAGGGTGGGTGGAAGGACACTCACCTAAGACGCCCATCCTGGGCTGCTGCACCCCCAGGGATGATCTTTGTGATGAAAATGCTGGGATCTTCTCCGATGTGTGGGTTGTCTATACCACCCGCAATACTGAAACCCAGACCTGAATTTCCCTGCCAACAACAACAGTGTGAAGATTGTAAATAACTAAAGGTACACATGCTATGTCAACATATCTGCCATAAAACAAGTAAAAGAAAAAACATGCGTGTACATAAACACACACCCACACACATACAAACAAGCACGCACGCACACAAATACTCCTAAATTCAAATAACTCCTTTCATCCATTTGTGAAGACTTCAGCATGTACCATATAAAATCTATAGTCTGTATATGCAACTTCTTGTATCCCACAACAAATAAAGACTGACCTTAAAGGTAATTCTAACAAGGCACTAAAATCAGTGAAAAGTAATACTTCAAAATAACCACCATCTAATACAGGACAGCTTTCATGAGTTGAGGTTTGCACTGATGAGGTTTCTCTCATTAAAAAACAGAATTGAAATAAAGTTCAAACCCAGCTGAAAGATGCAGAGAAAATATGAATCAGTTTAAAAAAACTGTAAAAGTTCCTATTCATGGATACGCAGCGGTAAACACATGGCCTACAACTGCAATGCAGGTCACGAAAAGGAGTGCAGATGCTAAGAGGCAAACGCACTTCGTTTTCCCACTTACAGATGGGCCTGTAAGAGAACTGAAGTAAGAAAGAGACCCCATTAGGAGCCAGTTGCCTCACAAGAAGTGTCTCTGCATGGTTAGAGGCAGACCCATTGTTTATTAATGCATATTAACAACATGCATATGGGACCTGCATGTGAATAAGGTCACTGCAAAAAAAGGAAAGGCTTCACTTTTGTGGTACAGAGCAGGCCAGCAAGCTCTGCAGCTACGGTTGATCGACTTTGCCTCTGTGGTACATAGCGGGTCAGTGGAGCATGCTAGCAGTTTCTGCAGCTAGGCCCGGTTCCCTTTGCTGTTCAGGGCAACACAAGAATCGCTTAACAGAGGCTTGTACCACTTTGTCCCACGTGTACTCCTTCCATGCAACCCTGCCTTTAAACATGCATCAATAATTAACACTTGTATGTTCACACAGTGGCAATTAGGATTTAATTATTCATACACACACCGGCTACATTTTCAGAGGTGATGTGGTCTAGTGCAAACGGCTCAGAATCCCTGCCTATCCTATTCAGCAGAGGGTCTGGGCTGGCTCTGAGTGCTGAGCTGGCAGTGGTGGTCACTCTGAACCGGTTTTAAGTAAATAATTCCGTAATTACACGTTGCAGAAATGACTGGTCGCAGAAAATGGATGTAAGTGGATATAAACACACCAGTGTGAATGGGAAAAGCAGAAAGGAAAACTGTGAGCCTTTTCTGTAACATGTTCATGCGTTTCTACAGAGAAGATTTGTGTTCAGCAGACATGGGTCATGATCTGCAGACATCAATTCCATATTTTGTTCCTCTTCTCCTTCTCGGTGCTTTTACATAATGCTTAAAATATTTACTGTGGTGTGTGTGTGTGTGACAATATATTCTATATAAGACTTGTGCATCATACTCATTCAGATGAAAAATAATACATGAATAATATTCCTGTGTTGCATTAATTAATGCATGGGTGTAACGTCAGTTAAAGGATGGACCATCACAACGTGATCATATTTCATATGAAAAGGTAGCGTATTAGAAGGGAAAGCATAGTTTCATTAGTGCTAAATGGTCCCAACATGCGAACGACAACCAGATAAGTGATGTACTGGCGATGCGTGTGCTGACTGAGTGACAGATGGGCTTGTGGGGACAGAACTCATCAATAAAGCACAGCCCATCTCATCGCTTCTACCTAAAATGTGTCAAATTTCCAGAACATATCAGGTGATAAGCTTCAGTGAAGACCAGGGTCAACCTATGTGTTCAGAATTCATAATGAAGTTCAAATTCTGTAAATTCTAACATTTGTAAACAATGAGCATGAAGTTTACTGTATATATATCTAACCTTTTGTAGTGTCACAAAATGCCACACCAGATCTCCAAAGACTTGACTTTATAAAAACAATGTGCTTTTTTTTATTTTGGATGTTGTAGTGTGCATAGGACATCAAAGTGATCCATGGTCATGTGTTTATGGCCAAGTAATTGTGGTTATATGTTTATTTCATTTTTAAGCTGGTTTTAATTTCCATTTTAAATTCAGGACCATAGGTTGGCGTGTTTCACTATTATTAAAATAAATCTAAACGGACTTTTGAGGAATTTCATAAATAGTGACAGCTTCAATAAGCCGAAAATTGATATAAAAGTTTGTTTTTCGGTACAAATAAGAGATTGTTCTTCATTATTATACATTTTTTTATTTTTTATGTGACTTTAAGATAATATTCCTCAGTAATTCCTTAAATATTGTTGGAGCATTACAATTGGCACATAAGACGTTATAAATATTAAGCACAATTGATTACAGCATTTGCTTTGCCACAATAAATATTTGGCTTTGACTTACATGGGTCATACCAAATATCCAGTTTAGCTTGTTTAGCCCCAAATATTGCCCTTGACTTATCAATGAGATCAACTTACACACATGGCAAGTTAAAATTGATATAAGAAATTCCAAATAAAAAGTGCTTGAATAGTTGGACAGATATGATGATTTCTGTGCAATTGATGACAATCAATGTTCAATATACTGTAAGCAATACTTAGGTGGTATACTGACACTTACTCTTTCAATTGTATTATTACTCATGCAAAATAACACTTGAGTCCTTACCTAAATCCCTCAGATGCTATACAGAAGACAAGTTTCTCTGTGTACAGCTTTTTAAAATCCTAAACTACAAAGAAGCTGACTTGTCAAATGGGTTGCTGACATTGAGACACAAATGTCCATATTTTTAATGACATAATAATTCAGAAAACCTGGCTGTTTATACAATTTGTAGCACATTCCACGTTGATAGAAATCAGTCTAATAACAACAACAAAAGATGAGACTGATGGTTTCTCATAAAGGCAAGCAAATGTTAAGCAAGGACCGCTTACCCGTTCCAGTGTGATTTCCTCATATTCATAGTCAGCCTCTGTTCCATTCACCTGGAAAGAAGAGCAGGTAGGGAGTGAGATACAAATGTTTTCATGTGGCTCTACTCTCCTTCAGCGCCAGCTTGGCTTGGTGACTTCAGCCCAAGAGGCACTGTGTGCTCCCTAACAGTGCTAAGATCCCCTTGTACATGTACAATGACTTTTACAAGATGCTGTCTCAGCATAGCGACATCATCATAGGAACATCCTCCGAATGCAGCAGAAGGTCAAACGTACACGAGAGACTGGAGAGGGCCTTCCTCGCTAAGGAACAATTCTCTAAGTGCCTCGTGTGCTTGAGCTCTTAGCTCTATTACTGTCATTCAGGGCAGACGACACAGAAAGTATTTGTATATTTAACATAGAAGTAAAGCAGGATATTTCTGTTGAAGGTTTTCAGGCTTAATACCCTGCTCATGAGTATTGCTTGGGATTTGGACCAATAATCTTTTTTTAACCACTGCGCCGACCTGGTCTAGCTTGAATCACAACTAGATTGTGGTCAGCCTGCATCACTCAGGTTATGGGCACACAACATAACACTGATTCCACGTGATCAACAAGAAGAAACAAAACCATCATACAACAAGATCGCTTTGGCCAGACGTTGATATCAGGCTACCTTTGCGTGCAATTAAAAACACAGTGATGGAGGGAGGGGAGTGTGAAGACCCTGAACATGAAATACTGTTTCAAATATGAGAAGAGGGAGAAGTTCTTAGTGCGAGACGGCAGCCGTGCTTTAAATCAACCCTACAGCAGGTAGCAAACTGCCATCGCTGCAGAGCGTACATCTCCAGTTATGGTCCAAGTCACAGGCGGGCGCCACTGTTTGCCACTGACCTTCAGAGACTTGCAGTGACAGAATGTTAGTGCTTAAAGCCCTGCCTTGGTCAGAACTCCACAGCTCTGCATAGGTGAATCTCCAATTTCACAGGCCGCACAAGAATATGGCGAGAAGTCAACTCGAGATGTTGCAACACATCCTTTTCACTTCAAACGGACTTACTGTTGATCCACGTCAGTTCTTTATTTTACATTAATTTAATCCAAAAATATATAAATATATCAGCTGCTCTGCACTGATACAGTTTTTCTCTAGGAATATGTTACTGGTGGGGAATAATTCTGCTCTGGCTGATGACCAGGAATAACACACATCCAAACTGTGTGCATGCTGCAGCTCCTGGAAGCAAGACTCTTAGGCTGGGTGTTCTGCCAAGTTGAGTGTTCATTATAGTCTATGTGAGTGCTGACTCCCAATCTCGCGTCACGTCACCCTTACGGGTGTGTTTCAGCCAGATATTGCGTTTTGACTCTTCACTCAAGGTTTAATCAAATTCAACTTTGACCCATCCAATGCTGGCCTCTCCGACCAACAACCAATGACAGATTAGCTGTATGTACTGTGAGAGATCAGCAGTGAGCAATTTTAGGTTAGGGAATATTGTGCATATTTCCAAAATAGAATGTCAGCATGCATGAGATCAGCTACATAGCAACAAACCAACAACCAACAAATCAGAGGGACGTGCCAATAACATCTCAGCGCCGGGCCAAGCGGCACCGCTCAGTAACGCCGCACATTTACAAGACAAGAGTGCTGGTGCTGAGTTCAGCTCAACGCTTATCATGTGTCACCAGCCTTAGGGTTCTTTTCCATTTGCAGTTCCACCCCTGTATGTGTGCATACAACACCCCGTTTCATGAGATAAATTTGATTTGATATGATACTGTAAAGATGGAAAATTACTCCCTTTGCGCCACACTAAAGGCATTATACAAAGTTGTCACAGCTCGTCACGTTCTGCTCTCCAACGTTCCTTCATCATGAGGCCAGAAATACAATGTGCAAATACCACTCTTCTTTTTAACAGCAGGTGTTGCACGCAGCAACAAACTTGTAACCACAAATCACAAAAAAGGGGCTAATGAACAGAGAATCATCAAGCTTTCTGAGTTGCTGGGAGGGAACATCTTCCTTCCTAGGACATGTACGTAGCTCGTAGTAATCTTATAAATGTGTCTTCAGATGTCGAGCTTCATTCAGACCACGTCCAAGGTTTTGGTCTGCGATTTGTCTGTGCCGAAATTGACCGCTTACATTTTCCTATGAAACCGAATTCTTAAAACCAAATTTACTGTGGTGATTTCAAGAAGGGGGGCGCCTTAGCTGTGATGTGAGATGCACAGCTGGCCCAGCTAACTGTTTTATGTGCCCCCTCCAAACACCCACAGTGCAGTTCCATCAGGACCACCACAAACCTACAGTAATTATGTCAGTGACCTTTCAGCCTGTCTGTGAACCCTCAGAAGCTGAAATGAAAAAAAAAGCGACTTGCTGGGCAGCACACCTGCACCCTCCTCTAGACACAACAGCACCATGCCGCTGTGTACATTTGCCCCGCGGGCCGAAGCCACCGCACTCATTTGCAAAAGGCAATGGATACCATGCTGCAACACTAGGCAGAATGTGACATTTCACATAGTCCCTCAGCTGCAAGCCTTATACATGCATTAACACGTCTTCCTGTTTAAGGCTGGACCCATTCTGCGCACAAGACAAATAATGAAACTGTCACACTGACACAAGTCGCTGTACTACGCGTTGTAAGACACCTTGTAAATACAGTACACAGAAACATCCTCTCTAAGCAGCCTCTGCCAAAATTCAAGTCAGCTTAGCCTCTCTCTAAGCAATTTAACTGCATCAAAGGATTTTTAAAGTGTATTTTTAGTTTCGACTGATCATGTACATTTTAATTTAACATCATAAATGTAACTTTTGCATTAAAATCTTTAACGCTTCACAAAGTTCTAACACTCAGAGGAAGCTTTCTAATGAGTGCAAAAGCAGAAGCAAATCTGTGTCTCAGTCTAGCACCCTGAGCCACATTGGGAGCAGAGCTCGGGAAAAAATTACCTCATGCTCAGATCGTGTCGCTACGCTCAGCTGAAGTTCTCAATAAATTCAAGACACCTGGGGCCCAGGGTCAGTCTCTCCTCTGGCTGTGACACTCATCCATTTTGGTATACACACACAAACACTCAAAATGCAATTCACAGACTCCAGTCCATCCAATGCACATGGCTCAGCCAGCGAGAGGAAACTGGAGCACCTCGAAAGAACCTACAGAAACACGAGACAAATACGCAAACCACACATGCATACACACACACACACACACACACACACACACACACACACACACACACACACACACACAGTACCGACAGATAAACTGTTCATGCTACAACCAGCTCTTCCAACTTTTTCTGTAAAGCTCTCATGCGAAGTGTAGTAACAGAGTAGATGTCCTGAAACCAGAGAATTATCATGATGAAGAAAAAATGTGAGGAATGAAAACCAATGCATAACAAGAAAGGGAATACATTAAAAATGCATGGCTACAGTCTAGTTATTTTTAGTTTTTTTCATGTTTTTCTCAAGTAACAAACAGACCCAAATTGGGTTGTTAAGATGTTTCTGTGTTACATGAAGCACACTGACACTACTGGCATGTGCTGATTCTGCACACCAAACACATCCACCAAACTTATTGCTCTTACACCAACGCTTTGAATTGCACACGTCTGTATACTGCTTGTGATTTTATTTTCCTCCGTACACTTTCAAAAATCAGCTAGCTGGTGTTCTGGTTTTTTTCCCTCCATTACACAACTCAGACACTAGAGCTTCTGATTTCAATAAAACATTATTCAAAGTATCACAATAACAAAATACCGATTTGGCAATTTGATCTGCAGATTGTCCAGTTTAACCCTCAATAGCCAAAAAAATAAAAATCCCCCAAAACCAAAAAATAGAAAACTCCCCCAAAAATAAAATTCCCCCCCAAACGTCTGACATGTGCCTCTTTATTCAGTGTTTTGCACCTTCTTTCTGGACACACTAAAATTACTCCTGATGTTAATTTAGGGTTACAACAACAACAACTGTGTCATTAGCCTTAACAATAATAAGCACACACAAAGGCTATACTGGAACACAACACACAATACCACATGGGCTAACACTCAATAACGTGACATCGCCTTGATTATGACTTTCATTAATTGGTTATATTACTTAATACTTGATCATGCTTTGGTACAATAACAAAAGATAATTGAAAGATGATAATTAAAAACTACAATATCCCACACTGATTGTATTTTGATTGACAGAGAAAAACAACATAATCAGTTGTATCAGACACCATTCAAATAATGACACTTGCATTGCAAGTAGCATCTTAAAAATTAGGTTTAATGCTCCTACATGAATAAAGGTGAATAATTTTTTTATTAGGACGATACCTTTAAAATGTTAATGGACACTATTAAGGCTCTCTAGAGCTACGCTAATGAAACGGCCGGTAACAACTGCACACACATTGTTCACTAACTATGACATGAGAGCCTGAGCCTTAGTAGCTGAGCAGGGCCTATTATGTCAGACATCGTATTGGCAGAACTTGGCAGGCCTCTAAACGATCAGCTCACATACAGGATTCCATGGTGCTGGTACACATGCACACCACCTCCTCAGTTATGTCCAGCACCCTGCTCTGCTCACTGACACACACCCAGTGTGGATCTGAGCCACTCTTATTTATACCCGGACTGGCACTGCACACACACACTGGGAGGATGAATGAAGACGAACGACAGCTCCCTGGGGATAGGGATGTGAGGGCCTGAGGGGCAGCTGCGCTGCAGTCCAGACACGGCCACCCAAGACTGCCAGGGCACCGCCTCGGCGCCATGCCTCTCCTGCTGATAAGGACACTGACGTAACGCTTACAGGCTGCAGAGCTACGCTAATCAAAATTAATGGCCAATTATCTGCGCGGTATCAGATCAGCCTGGTGTTCTGCTGCATGCATGGCAGTCTCACCTCGGTGTATGGGCCCGAAGCACCATCGCGTGCTCGTACACACACACACACACACACACACACACACACACACACACACACACACACGGACAACAAACACACACACATATACCATAAGTATAAGTCACAGCATACCCACATCGCTGCATCTCTGCCATGTGGGCAAGATTACACCCTTAACATTATCAATCATTCTGTTTTAACCAACATGTGTTCTACTAGCAATGTCAAGCTCATTTTAATGTTAAAGGTGTATTTTAAAGCATTAATAGAATGAATGTACTTACATATGGTGGTGTGTCCAAAATGTCTGTGTTCACCACTACAGGTGGTGCATTCACCTGAAAAAGAAAGAAATTAAATGTTAGATGAGGCAGCAAAGTTCTTTGATTTACCTCCACAACACGCATCAACACTTAAAGAGCAGAAGAACCACAAGGGAAGCAGCCGTGTCTTTGAACATACCAGTACGCTTCGTTTCCATTCTCCGTTGTTACAAATTAGCACTACGACAAATAAAAGCACTGCAAGCGGTTTAATCCAAAGAGATTAACAGAGAGAAAACACTCGCACAGAGTGCAGTCTGGAGCAGAACATACAGTACTGGGGCATGAACACAGTGCGAAACACACACATCACACACTAGGTCTGCAGAAGTTTCCCCACTGCCACTGTCAAGAAAGCAGGAGGTTCTCAAGCACCTGTGCATCTCCGCTCAGTTCTCACTGCTCCAAAGCAGGAATAACCAGGTGAAAGGAGACAGCAGCAACAACAATAAAAACAACATGAAATAAAAAGGTGAAAACAAAACCTGTGAAGCAGGTGTGGTGATGGCAGCGGTCTCGGCTGGGACTGGCGCGACAGGGATCACGGGGATTTTGGGAACAGAGGGAGGAATGGCATCTGTCTGCTGAACAATGGCAGGGGTCAGAGGTCAGGGAGCCAGCACAAACACTGCAACACAAGCGACGGTCACGTGACGTTGTCAGAGGCTGGCGCACGTGATGAGGAGGGAGACTGGTGGAGGGTTGCGGGTAGGGGGGGGGGGGGCTGCCTGTACGTTTGTGAGATGATGGATGGACGACTTGAGCGTGGTGGCGGCCCACCCCCGATGGCCCCTTCAAGCTGTAATGATATCACAGGAAAAGACTGGAAGGCGGCAGCTGGAAAAGATGCTGGAGAACATATAAAAAGCAGACACACACACACACACACACACACACACACACACACACACACACAATTTCACAGGGCAGCCAATGAGTGGGAAGAATTGCTCTCCAGAGCTGCTAAAGATGTACAATGCAACTGGTGACAATGAAAGTCTTTACTTGTTATCATTACAATGCAGCGATAATAACATTACAAACCTGCTACTGAGCCATCATTAACCCATGGAGCATCCCTAAGCAAGTCATCAGACCAAAGTCAGCTTTCAAACTGTTGTGCACTTCATTGAAGGCATCACAGACCATAAGAAATTAACAAAACACACCTGCCTGTTTTACCTTCACATATTCTTACAATAATTCTCAACTAATTTACAGCACAGGGCTCCATTTCAAGTAATGCTTATAATGGCAGGCAGAAACATGTACAGTAGTTCAGCAAACATAGTAGCTGCTTTGAAAAACTGTACTTCAAAGGATTAATGAAGCCATTTTTGGAACCTTTTTTTTCCCCCCCCGTTTAATCTCCCAGAAAGACAGAGAAAGCTGACAGTCTGACAGTGCAGATGGACAGTAAAGTATATGGCTCAGGTGTTAAGAATAACCTGTAGGTTACAATAATGACAGGGCTTCCACATTAAAACAGAAACAATCATTAACATTTGCTACAGCATGAAGAACTTCAAAAACGTGCCTTTCCAGTCTCCCTTCCAGCATTTATGACAGGCCTTGAATTGTTTTTCCTTTGTCAGGCCCCACTGATTTAAACCAAACCAAAGTCAAGACATTATTTACCTTTCAAATACAAAAGTTCACCAGAGCACTTAAATTTAGGATCAGTGTACCATCACTCAGTGTACCATCAATTTAAATGCTCTGACCGAAATTCAACTGAAGTGACACTGTGCACAGCCTTCACTTACTCATCTAAATACTTTTACCCACTTCACCGACATCACAGAGGTTAGCTGGCTTACTTGCATGAGAAGGAGGTTGAGAAAGAAGGCATCAGAACTAATGGTGGCAGGAATACATTTCATCCAGTCATGGTTTAACCCAACAACAGTCAATTCAGTAATTACCAACAAGCTAGTAAATAGCTGCAGGTGGGTTAAACCAGTAAGCGACAGCCGTGGTGGAGAATTCATCCCTGCTGTAAGTATAAAAAGTATATTTCTCTCTCACATATTTCCAAGTGTTCTTATCTGCCAAACTGCCAACTGTACAATGCACATGCCATATTAATGCTGCTTGGAGTCTGAGAAAAGCAACTCTCTAACAAAGTGACATGGACTTGCACAATATATATTTCTCAAGCACATTTCCACTGCTAAACTGTAAGAAGCACAGACTATTTGAGAAAGGTACCTTTTGGTACAAATAAAGTTTCAGTTTTCAACAGGTGCACAAAAACCACAGAAGTGGCACACTTGAATATGTGAACTCTTACTGCATGTACTACACACACATTCAGGCCTCTTGGTGCTTCATCCACAGTATATGCAGCAGTGCATAGTGCAGCAAACAATTCTTACTCTGTGATGCTAAAACCATTGAGAAGATGTTATAGTTCTACCACAGACAGAGATGTAGACAAATGACACAGGAGCCATAAGCCAAAGCATCCCTGTGGAGCCCTGGCTAATTCCTGGAGCCAGAGCAGGCACAACCTGTTTGCACAACTTTTGTTTCTGCCCCAGAAGATCGTGGCACATGCTAAGCTTTTTCCCACAGCACAACTGGCTTGAAAAGGGTTCTCTAGACACCTGTGTTTGGAGGCTCACGCTGCTGATGCCCCAAGATCATCAACACCCATCTAACATGTACACACCTCAGTTACACTACAACACCCTGGCGGTGAGGAACATTTACACTGCACATCTCTCATACACTATAATGTTCAGTACTGCACATCTCTCATACACTATAATGTTCAGTACTGTACATCTACTGCCGCACGTATCCAGCACACTATAATGTTCAGTAATGTACATCTACTGCCGCACGTATCCAGCACACTATAATGTTCAGTAATGTACATCTACTGCCGCATGTATCCAGCACACTATAATGTTCAGTA
>JABJVR010004814.1:0-14271 GCA_025773905.1 Chitala chitala | reverse complement strand
CCCCCCCCCCCCCCCCCCCCCCCCCCCCCCCCCCCCCCCCCCCCTCCCCACCCCCACCCCCCCCCCCCCCCCCCCCCCCCCCCCGCCCCCCCAAAAGAGAACAGGATTTCTACTGGTTTACTGTCATTGTTTGTACTGAATCCACACTGATGCATTTAATTGTACAACATAAGAGTCAATTTGGGTTTTGTTGAATTCAGCTGATTCAATTAATGTGTCAAATGAATCAAATGGAATACAGCACCTTAATATCGCAGTAAAATTAACAACAGCGGCAGAATGTCAATAAACGGAGTGTTGGGGGACTTTCGGTTTCCTGTGTGAAATAAACGTGTGAGCAGCATGTGGAGAAGTGAGACCCACTTCAGTCAAAATCTCAGCAATGCATCGTTTGATGAGAGCGCGCAGCAGTATTAAACCGGCGCAGGGAGCGCGCTCTCGTTCAGCTGCCTTAGTATTTCCGCGCTCCCATGTGAAGACGGTGCTTCCTGCTCTCTGTGGTTCAGGTGTGCGTGTTTGTCTCCCAGAAAAAGACAGCCAAGGTTTTGTGTGTGCATATATAGCAGAGACCGTTCATGTTCTCACGCACACTGCATGTAACTGTTCACCTGCATAGCTCAGAGGAAATTCTGTTGCAGTTACAAAAATAGACAAACGGTACACTTGTAACCACAACAGTCATTTGGTATCTCAAGGCAGCTGATGAGTTTGGAGCCAGCCCCACACCTGTTAACGCAGTACATGCCAGTGACTGTTTTCTTTTTTCACCTGCACGCAGGTGAAACAGCGCCATGACAAAAGCCCCGTCTCATACATAAGCAGTTAAGTGTAACGAGCTCCTCTATCACACTAATTAGAGCAGCTTGAACGAGTCGGCGAATCCTCGACTCATTGACTGTGAAAATGTTTTCATTGCCGGAGTCTCCTTGGCCCGCGCTGGCACCTGCCGCCCATTTGAGATCTATTTACATGCAAAGCAGCCTAGCGATTTCGGGAATGCTACCCAGCCCCCACCCACTCCTCCGCCCACCCTCAGACCTCCCCAGGCATCCAGGCGATGAAGTACTGATGACAGCTATCACAGCAAGCGTGAGCACAGGGGTGGGTGAGTTAACCGTCGCCACGCCGGACTGTAACCAGGTCGGCTCATCTCTGTCTGCTGGTAACTGAGCTCGGTGAAGCCTAACTGAAGGAGACAGTGCGTTCAGGACCCTGTGAGGTATCTGCAGCGAGGAGCGAGGAACATTACCAGCCATGCCAGAGAAATGCTCAGTGCACATTCTTAGCATGCTCCTTTGAACCATAAGCATTTTTATGTGTCAATGCAGCCCCTACGGAGGAAGTGACACATTCTGTGCTTAGTGTGTGTGTGTGTTTGGTCACGGTGCACAGACTGTCCAGCAGAGGGCCTCCGTGGGCATCACGGGTACCTCCAGTGGTAGCTGTCTCAACACTGTTGCCCCCCGTTGGCAGGCATCTAATCGCGGACACTTTAAGGACCCGCGATGGACACTGCTGTTTACAAAGCATTTCTTGTATTGGATGGAGAAAACTATACAATTTTTTTCCCCTCTTCAAATGACATCCATTTCAGGGCTGCTGGAAGCCCAGAAGTCACAGTGCATGAAGTACACCTTGGGCGGGATTCCAGCCTATCACAGGCCCATAGTAACGACAATGGCACAAATCGGATGTGGGACACCAGCCTGTCCCCATGCAAGTCAAAACAAAAACAACAGCAGTAATACAAAGTGTGATTCTCCAACAGCGATTATGTACTTATGTGTGCAATCTCACCAAGTGCTCAGTCCCAGTCACGTGATACCAACAGCAGGTCAAAGTTCATACGTGTTAAGTTCTAGGACACACAGGCTGAGGTCCGTCCCGTGCTTGGGGCTGAGTGTGTCAGTGATCCCGGACATGGCACCGAGTCCTGCACACACTGTGTAACGTGCTTGTGTTAGGTGGAACCCCGGTTCCAAAATGTGGGCCCATGGAATTTAACATGGGAGAAAATCATTGAAAGGTTCATACAAGAGTCAGAGTGCTTCATTAGGGCCCAACCAGAATCCAGCCTTGTTAAACACAAAGGGTTACTAGCAGCAACGCTGTCTTCTCAGTGGGTTAAGGGGTTTAGTGAAGTGTTTCTGTTATACTGCACAAGCTTAGAAGGACGTAAAACAACATCAGGCAGATTTGCCAAATCTTTTGCAAGGCCCCCTTTTGAGTAGTCAGCAATTGTCAAAGTAATTCCACTGTCTCTCTTCAAATATTTGATTAGAATTATTTACATATTAAACATTTCATTTATTTCACCATCTAGGTTCAGCTAAATCGCTTTTATTCAATTATGTGAAATTGGGAGTATTAATTACAGGGAACAGAAATGAACGTTCGCATGCTTAAGTGTATTGGTGAAGTCGGCAATGTTTAACTCATTAGAGCAGAGGTGGAAGGAGTTGTAACGGTATCTCCACGTGAGCCACTCTCCCATGGTTAGGCTTCCTCCAGTGTCTCGTCAGGTATGGCTATGACTGAGCAATGGTTTCCTCCTGCTAATTATTTCCAGACTAACACACAAAACCTCAGTTAAGAATCCAGTTCGTAGCTGGACAATCGGCTCACGAACTGAAAACAGAGGGGTCAGATCATCAGCCCGTTCTCAACAGCCCAAGAACGTAATGACCAAACGTGCTGAAATGGGCAGAGTCACGTAACGAGGGCCCATTAAAAGTGCTATAAATCAGCCCACACAGAGCCTCTGATGTAACCAACGGCAACCTGTGACCATCTCACATGCAGTATGATCTCAGTTTTAATCCCATGGATACTGGATTAAGTGGTCCATCTCACGCAAGTCATGGCAACGAACGTAAACACTGAAATGCGAAAGCAGCGTGAACTGGCCTTCAGAAGCGTGACACAGACTGACTTCTATGGTAACAGCAAGTCTCACGTCCAGCTGCGCCGCAGGTGTTTGCCAGGGCACATCCAGCTGCGCTGCAGGTGTTTGCCAGGGCACATCCAGCTGGCAAACACTGCCTTCAGTGGTAGACCACACGCTATTTCATTCCCAGTGAAGACCTGGAGTCATAACCAACTTTACATGGATTAACTGGACACATCTTTTTGGCCAACTGTTTTCAGGATAAAGAAAAAGCTTCACAAGGGTAAATCAGACTGTCATGAGCTCGCTGTCAACTTCATGCATTTATAGAACGTTAATGCCAGGAAAGAGTCCTAATTTGTTGCAAATCCGCCTTCAGATTTCTGAACAAAGTGACCAGCAGGCGACAACTTTGTTGGATATTTTTCCGCAGTGATCCCACAATGAAAAAGATAAAGCGCAGCTTCGCTGAGTGCAGTGTATGCATCACAGAGAATTACCCAGCATACTTAGCAGAAGTCAGCATCACACCATGGGTTCATTTTGTTTTTGTTTTCACACAAAGTGTGAAAATGAGATCGTGACAAAGGCATAGATTGCCTAACGTGTAGAAGATCTAATTAGACCAGGAAATTCCAATTCTGACCAGTGAAGTACACAAATCCAGATTAGAGCAAGGTTTCTGCTTGAAACCTTTGTGAACATCACCGTTATCCCATTTCCTTGTCTGACTGAAAAGTACAGGCAGACATGCATGATATTTGAATTGAATTGAATACTTTATTGTCACTGTACATGAGTACAACGAAATTAGATGGGCAACATCTGATAGGTGCAATGCATAAAACATAGGAATGTTCGTTCATGCAACCACAATAAAACACACAAAACCAATAAGACATTAAACGTATCAGATTTTTGCACATAGTTATAATTGTAAAAACTATAAATAATGCAATTTAAAAATGTATAAAATGACTGCACATAGTTATTATAAAACTACGGATAAAGATAAATGATAAATGTATAAAATTGCACATGGTTAGAATTTGCAGCGAATTTGTGACTTATGTCTATAACATTACAGGCATTCGGCTACACTAACCGTTGATCTTATCTGCTGTGAACATCTACTGAATAATGACAGGTAACAGCCTCCCCGGCTAACCGTCTCCGGATTTTCTCTCACCCTCCTACATTGTCTGTAGCCCTAAAAGACATGACTAAGGTCATGCTGCCAGAACTACAGTGCTGTCACTTATTGTACAAAAGTTCAGTACAGCACGCACGCGCTCGACCAGCGCGTGTATTCGAACCCGCCGCGTGCCTGCCTGCGCTTTGTATCACGTGTCCTGCAGGACGCAGCTCTGCCGCCCAAGGACACTGAGTTTAATCTCTTGTACTTGTAAAATACTTGGCAAAGCAAAGCAAATTCCGATTCCTATCGACTAAAAAAACCAAAGCTGTCTTTTTATACGAGGGAAAACATATTGATTTAATTTCAGGAAAGGCATAAAATGAAAGCAATAAACTATGCAGCGCTAAGTGGCCTACTTGTCATTACGCATTTGTATACGCGTGGCACACTTGCGCGTCTTATCTCTGATCATCCCTGGGGGGCACAGATGTTTGCTATATACGTGTGACCAAATGAAAGCGTCGCTCCGCCTTTCGGTGTTTTTACTGTTTAATACACTGCGTGGACAAAGCAGCCCGTTTCACCTGCTTTGTCTTCGGTTTCCTGCAGCGTATGGGAGCGCCGCCTGTCATACCTGCAGCAAGCGAGCCGTGACTCTTGCGGGCTCCCCCCGCGTAAATAATCCCACTGCTACATTCGTGCACGAGCGCTCGTTAATTATGCTACCTGTCACGCGTGCACTCCCCTGCACGAGCCTCCGCTTTAAACAGTGCTGTGACAGATGCTGTCCAATTAAAGCTGTCAGGACAAAGACGCGAGCAGTCCGTCGCGCTTAGGCCGCGTTTTTGTAAACGCAGACGCGCTGTACATACTTGTGCTTTAACATTTTTACTTTGTAGCTTCGTTATTCTGATGTACCTGGTTAATTTGACATGTTGAAGTTCAAGCATAAAACGTCAGAATTGACTGAATAAACTCCCCGTTTTATCGTTATTTAAATCCACGTTTTCTCATTTGTTAACAAGCAAAACTGCAGAATTAGTTTTGCAAATTTTTTAACCGCACATTTCAAAATTGCATTTCAGCGACAAGCAAAACTAATTTCAAAGCAACACTCGGATTTAAAAACTTGTTTCCCAACGTTTCCCTAAACAGGGAACACTTAAGGTCATCATCACGGCTGACGCGGTTTCTAAAATCACCAGGGTTTTTCCCCCTATAAAAACACAAGGAGTACCTCTTGAGTTTCGCCACAAAATCACCCACCGCAAGGAAATGCAGTAGATTGAAGCCCACCCACGTCCAGCTGTGGGATGCGTTTACGTTACATTCGTTTCCATCCCGGCGCCCAGAGGTGTAAACTGATCTCTTTTGCAGCGAACAGCCCTGCAGAAATGATCATCTTAAACTGATGTCTAGTAACAGTCCGCCGGGTCACGGCAACACCGCGGGCACTGAGACTTCTCCTGGGACGCGCTGCTCTGCCAACAGAAAAGAAAAGGACCCTGACGCACGGGCGCCCATATATGTGTGTGAGCTTGTGTGTGTCAACAAACGCACACGAGTGTGTGCTCTTCGCATACTAGTACACGTTTGCGTTACTTCTTCTGTCCAAACGTGCATCCGAGTGTATATGCAACTGTTGTGAAATTTCATTGCCGGAGTATATTTGTATTGTGAAAGCTTGTGTACGAGTGTGTGTTAAATATAAAAGTAAACACGCTCCACTTAATTACCATTTCCGTTCTCTCAATCATGGGTGAAGCGTAGTGTGTGTGTGTGTGTCAGTGTTATTGTTGTTAACGTGCTTAGTAGGGTGTCGTATAATATTAGCAATTTAACATAACGTTTTATATAATGATTCTAAATAAATCTCTCCAGAATACAATATAATTTTCCTCCTATGGATCATGCAGTACGTCTACCTCGTTAGGACCCACCAGCAGACATTGTACCTGCCATTACTACCCTGAGCCAAACTGCAAAAAAGCGACCGGGGATTAACGCACAGACTGGTACAAAGCGATTGAGAGCGCCGGATACAGACTCCGCACGCCAGGAGCCAGAAGCAGCACTACTAAGGAGAAGGCTTGAAGCGCCCCGCCCAGCACTCAGTGTCTCCATTAGCGCAAATAAATAATTTCAGCTGTGGGAGAAAAACGCGGTAATTCACATTAATAAACTATTCTTACTGGAGGGCTTGTCATTTTTTCGCTACGCCTCACAATCGAGAGTGGGTGTGAAAAAAAAATCCAATTATAAGAGAATAATAACAGCCATCTTATACAAGCAGGACCCCCCCACACCCCTGTCGCACGGAAAACAATTTTCCTCTACTCGTTTATGCGTCCGGAACAACGTCGGATTACATTTTGTTGCTTTTTTTTTGTCAACCTTCAATTACCAATTATCAGTGGCGGGGAGCGACGGGCGCTCACGCTGACCCCGTCTGACTGAGGAACTCTAATTTGCAGAGTCATGACCAGTTGCTTTTAAGTGTGAAACACGGAAAGACAGCAGGGGTTTAAGGTTATCGGTTTAAGCATATTGCTCCAAATCCACCTTTAATGGATGCCCATAGGGACAGAATGTGGGTACACTGAATTATCCACTTTTGTTTACTGTCTGCCAAACTAGGCTCTTAAAAGCAGACCAGACCTGCTGTATGTGGTGTCACATTATTGGTGATGGGAAGATTACAGGTCCCCTTTTAGGTGCTTTCAGGTGAGAGTGCTGAGATGCATGCTATGCGTTTCCTTCGTGAACACTGCTGTCCTGTCTCATAGGAGGGCCTTCACGCCATTTACACAGCTGTGGCATGCCTGAAACACAGAACACGGGATGCAAAGGCAGAGCAGTGTGTAAACACGATAAAAGGAAGTACAGACTTTGTTTGTTTCATTCACTGGGAGAGGATGTGTGAAAACGCAACTACCTACACTCCCAGCCCCCTAAATAACATGGACCAGGACACGGAAAGGGTCGGGCTTTTACTTTTTAGGCAACTGCCACTAGCACACCACATGGGCAATTTTCTGTGGTTTCCACTATGGCATCACCATAACAATGGCTGGTAAAAATGTCACAGAGGTCCTTCTGTTGGCCTGTGTTGTCATGACGGCACCACGCCCGTGAGTGAACTGGGCCCCACCCTACCCTGTGAGCTGCTTGTGCATCTATACCTGTACCACAAATATACCCTACAATAACTGGTCCACGAGCATTTCTACCTGTACCATGAATATACCCTACAATAAGTGGTCCACAAGCATCTCTACCTGTACCATGAATATATTCTACAATGACTGGTCCAGGTGCATCTCTACCTGTACCATGAATAAACCCTACAATAACTGGTCCATGAGCATCTCTACCTGTACCAAGAATATACCCTACAATAACTGGTCCACAAGCATCTCTACCTGTACCATGAATATATTCTACAATGACTGGTCCAGGCGCATCTCTACCTGTACCACAAATATACTCTACAATAACTGGTCCACATGCATCAGTGCCTGCAATATGAATATTCCCTATAATAACTGTTCTATGAGGATCTGTCTGTCTTGGCAGTACTAAGTAGTCCTTAAACCTAAAAGACACTGTCTGACGCCTCTCTCAGCAGATATGAAATAAGAGCTTGGCTCTGAGAATCAAAGCTCAGGGGCAAACCACATGAGGAGTGTGCTTGATCCAGACAGACATGGTGTAGGCCAACGCTGAGAAGAGCAGCGGGTGTAACGTTATCCTATGTACACAGATCTGTCTGGAGGTTGATGCACTTTGCAGGGCATGGTCAAAGTGAGCTTCCCTGTACTGGACAGAGCAGGAGCCACCGATGCTGACGGAGAGTGTACAGTTTGGGTTTAAACACAGATGATGTCTTTTAAGCCATCTCACCCCAAAGAAAGTGTGTGTGACGTACAGTGAACACAAAACTGCCACACCCTCATGGAGACGAGCACCATAAAAGAAAAAAAACAACCCACTGCACACTCAAAACCATACAAGACACACCTGCGTTTAACCCCACTTTTCTAAAACGCACTCGTAAATTATTTGTTATCTGAAACAATTAAACATTTAGGAGTCAGTGAGGCAAACATAAGAGATGTTTCATGAGGGGGGGAGGAGGGGCTTACAAGCAAAATTCCATGAGTGACTGGCCACGGACCACCATGATCTGCCCCCCCCCCCATGTCACGTCACGCAGAAAGGACTGCAGGAAGCCCAGAAAACTGGGAAAAGTCAGGAGAAGAGATTAATGTGAGGTGTGAAGGGCACGTGAAACAGTATGAAGGCCATGTGGCTGCTAATGGAATTAAAAAACGTTACAAAAATATGAGCGTTTCACAGGAACCTCACAGCATCCAAACACAAACCCACCAATCATGAATACAACGTTAACACAAACATCGTCTGTACAACTCAGCTGAATGACAACATGGTGCTGATTTTCTGCAAGGTCGTCACCAACAGCAAATCGAGAAATCTGTGCAGTGCTCCTAGAGAAGTGTCCTTGCTGGGAAGCTGCAGGAATGCAGCTGGAGAGGGGGTCGGGGGGTGATCTAATGCGTCTGGCAGAGAGGCAACATATCACATTCCCTGATCTAGGGCTCTCCTAACAGCCTGCATCTGGGGGCTAATGCTCTGTTGGCCATTTCCCACCCTGCCAGACACGCTGTACACCGTGTTCCCACCTTGCCTTAACACCGTACACCGTGTTCCCACCCTGCCTTAACACTGTACACTGTGTTCCCGCCCTGCCTGGCACAGTGTATACTGTGTTCCCACCCTGCCAGACACGCTGTACACCATGTTCCCACCCTGCCTTAACACTGTACACTCTGTTCCCATCCTGCCTGACATGCTGTACACTGTGTTCCCACCCTGCCTTAACACTGTACACTGTGTTCCTGCCCTGCCTGGCACAGTGTATACTGTGTTTCCACCCTGCCAGACACGCTGTACACCGTGTTCCCACCCTGCCTGGCACACTGTACACTGCGTTCCCACCCTGCCTGACATGCTGTACACTGTGTTCTCAACCTCCCCAGCTGTAACCCCTCGGCACATTCAGTAAATGTCAGCTACTCAAATCTCATGGCTCTTTCTTTGACCTCCTGCTTCGTTTCAGGGAAACTTCAGACTGTTTGCAGTATTGCATGTGACACTGTGTGTGTGTGTGTGTGTGTGTGTGTGTGTGTGTGTGTGTGTGTGCGCGTGTGCTCCTTTATGCATGTATGCCTATGTGTCTGCATGCATGCGTGTGCATGCTCCTTTGTGTCTGTGTGTGCGGGCATGTGTGTTTGTATGTGAGTAAAGGCATTTTCAGAAGCCTTTTGGAAGCACGGTGACCTGGTATGACCTGCAGTCATTTCAGCTCACTGAACACACCGCGGGAAAACTCAGCAAAGCGGGAAATCCAGTCAGTGGGATGATGAGCCAGCAGCTGGGCCCCCAGCAAAGCTGTGGTGAGAACAACACCCCCCCACCACAAGCCACCAATGTCAGTCACGTGACAGGAAATGCAGCATTATAACATATAAACGGACACAACAGAGTCCTGCGTGCCAACAACATATGACAAGAGCATGAGTTAAGACCCTCAACACAAAAGCATATCAGAGCTGAACACCTTCTGAACACCAAATCTGTTTCAGCTACTACAAAGATCAGAATTTTGTCATTTATGATCTTCAGAGATCACTCCCGATTGTTGTGATATTTGCAGATACATAAACGTCCAGATCAGGTAACGCGAAGGCATGTGTTCTTTTGCTTCACTGACGTGCTTGGAGCGCCTCTCGCACCTTGGAAAAACTGGCTGGCAGCGTGAGTGCTGAGCATGCGAGTTATAGTCCAAAGGCGCGGTGGCTGCGCTCGGCTGCCCGTGCTGTTACGTAAACGCTCCTGCTGTTAGATCCTGGCTCAAACCCCACGGCTCTCGAGACCTGGGCATCCCACCAAACTCCCCCCGTGTGCTTGAGACGTGCCTTTGAAATGGAGCAAATCAAGGTGTTTTTCTGTTTTTTTTTTTTATCTCCTCCACCCAAAACGTCTCTTTAGTCCTCTTGCTAGAATCTGTGGAGCATAAGGCAATTAGGCTGACGAACAGCTGGTGTTTTGTGCCAAAGTGATGACTAATGAATGGTACTTTCTCCGAGTCCTTTGAAAAGCTTACAGAATTCCTGCACAAAGCTCGCTGGAATGCATGTTTGTTCTGAGCCAACCTGAGGGAAAACAAATGGAAAAGGCTCTTTATAAATGCACAGGACAGTACTTTGGAGCCAAACACGGAAAGCCCCACCGTGTTATCGACGTGTCTGACATAAATCTACTTTAGGCCATGCAAATCAATTTACTGTCTAATTACTGTTTTTCACGTGTGGAGACAGGTGTGGCGACAGGTCAAGGTTAAAGGTCCCTAAAATCTCCCGATAAGCACCCTTTAAAAAAACATAAAACTGTTTTCCTCAGCATTCTGGAATTCAAAGCACTGCGCTGCAAAATCGTAATTTTGCTCTGACAAAAGTGTGTGGTAAGCAGTTTCACAACTGACAGATCTTTTCTTCTTAACATCGTAGCTCATGTTAGCCATCAGCGTACAGTGGCAAGCAGTTTGTACGAGTGGCTAACAGTACGTTTATGTACTGTTTAACATTTCGATTCTGTTTGTCTCCTGAACTCACAACTGAAAAAAATAACTCATTATCTTCAATATCAGTGGTATAAACTCAGTAACAGATTCTGCCAGCTTGATATGTTTCAATATTTAACTGCTGAAATTATATGTAATATTCAATAATAGTGTTACCAAACCACTGACCAAAGCAGAGCCAGAATCAGGACAGAACACGGCCTACCACCATGAAACACTGTATAAAGCCGGTATGAAACAGGAACTCTGGGACTGTACAGTCTGATACTGTTTTGACCGTGACACTGTGCTACCACAGGAGTCTCTGCACTTTAGCCCTGACTGTGAGACCGCATTATATCAGTGGTGGGGGGGCTGAGCTGGAGGGGGAGGCAGAGGGAGGGGTTCTATTTGTGGAGCAATTTTATTGCAACTACAGATTGTAATCACTGTTCACATGGCATGCAAATTAGCCATCTGCTCTGGTGACAGGTCAGCCCCGGCCTCTCTTCGTAAATAAGCACACCAGCTGATGAGGCATATTGTCTATCGTAGCTAACGCACGCCCCCAGAGAACCGGCGGGACTGTGCATTTCTGTGAGCACATGACTGAGCTGCAGCGCGCGCTTCCTCCGCTTTGACAGAATCGCGGTGATCTGAGAGCTGAAGCGCTGATTGCGCTCCGTCCAAACCGGTTCACGTGTTATTCGCCAGTGCTGACCACAAGGAAGAAAAAAAAATTACTCTCAGTACAATGAAAACCACTAATTAAGAAATACTAAAGATGAGCTACTTAATCTGGTTTGCAAGTGAAATACGAGTTGAAGAAAAAAAAAAAACAATTATTGTTGTTATTATTACAAACATATAAAGGCCGGGTATGTTGCTTGGATACCACCCTAGATACAGAGCTGTTTTAGTGCCTATAATCACAGCACTACTCAGTGCTACACTCAGATACGCCGAGGACAGAGGGAAACCGTAAACTGAGTGAACAGATGTGGAAGAAACAGACTAATCCAGCGGGTCTTCTCCCTGGCCGACACGAACACATCCAGGCCCAGAGGTGTTTGGTGAAGGACACGGTACGCTTTAACTGCTTACCTGTCAAAAATTCACCTTAGTTATTCAATAACGATTTAACTTGGGCACCGTGGCTGCATCTTATGACAAAATCTTTCAGCAAAGTGTCTGCAAAACGCTTAAATCAATTTGTAAGTGTCCGACAAAACAATTTGCTCTGATAAAATAAAAAAAGGCGCACGAGACGCTGGTGTGACGCAAGCTCACCTTGTACAGGTGAGAGTCAGCCGCGCCTCCCTGCCCTGCGCGCCACCCTGACCACCTTCTCTAAGTGGTGCGTCAGGCACGTGTTCGCCTTTAACATTTACATTTATTCATTGAGCAGACACTTTTACCCAAAGCGACTTACATTTCACATACAAGTTACAGTGAGCCAGCGCTGGCTGTCTTGTTTAAAGACACACCTGGTGGCTGGGATTTGAACCAGGAAACTTCTGCATCCCAGCCTGATATTCTAGCCATTGAGCCACCAGGCCGCATTTAACCACCCTCTCTGATTGGTCCTTCGTCACTGCCTGCGCATATCATGGTAACGGTGCCTAAAACTGCCCTGCAGGCTCATGTAGGACCGAGTTCGAAGTGGGGGAAAAAAAAACGCAGCTGTTTTACCACCATGCTCGTGCAGTTTACTAAAGTACATTTTAATGGCTCAATATTCCTACATGCATCGCATAACAAATTTTAATTCAAAACAAAACAGCCCAACATCTGTGGAACACCCGCGTGGCCATTCATCAACCCATCCATCTGGCTGCTCCTAGACAAAGTGGCTGTCCGGTTTGGGCTGCACTTATCTGAGGCTCCGTCGCGTTTCCACGTGTCTGAATGACCGCTGAATTTGTACAATGCATCGTGTTTATCTATGTTTAGAGTAACAGAATTATTAAGTATGGCAAGCCACGTTTCACGTAAAAAACCGCTTTGGTGTTTACTTGGATGGAAAATAAGGCTTTAACAAGAGCAAATAAGTTCATACAGTCCGAAGGACTGAATATACAGGGTATATTCCGTTACAAGACGCTTATAGCAAAACACTTTCTAAGCGGACATGTCATATGATAGAATTATTGGGGGGGGGGTGCATTGTTAGGTGTACATTGTCAGTTGTTTGACAACCATGATAATAGTGGAACGGTTGTCTCTGCATTTTTAATGCTATAAGTTAAATTATACCATTTAATAATTTTTGTACATTCAATCACTTTGATATATTGAAGCACCCCTGTGAAGTGCTGGCCCCCTGAAGTAATGACCCTGTCCTCGTGAGTGCTTTCAGCAAAAAGCATTTGAGATCCCCAAAACGTCTGGCTGTTCATGAGCCGAAATGAAGCCCTGTTCTTGCCCCGGGACTGAAAGGTTCCATAACAGAGCAGAAGGGAAGAAATCCTTCATGTGGTGTTTCAGAGAATGGTGTTTCAGCAGATTAAACCAAAAACACACATTAACCAGCTTTGCCACTCAGATTGATTCACCCTGCTTCAGACTTTCAATGATGACAAAAAAGAATTACAGCTGTTTGACAGTTTATGGAGAATTCTTTTTAAACTGATTGAGAACCTCCTGAAGCAGCTCTTTCTAGGGCTCTACAGCACCCCCTCTCTGGGGACTTGAACCTAAAGGTTGTCACGTGGGTGTTTTAAGTACGGGGGCCGCCCGCTGAACAGTGACAAGCATAACAAAGGCACCGAAGCATTTTTCTCACCACACACATCGCGACAGACAGATGGCTAGACACCCCGGGCACGTGCGAATCTGCCGAAACTAGGGACATGGTAGGGGGACAATGAGGGATACATTGGACAACTCTGACACCACACCAACATACTGTATGTACACAAACTAAAAAGGAAACACTGAGCTGATGCAGCTTTAATCCTGGCTGTCCAACTAAACGTATTAATTAAAATTATTTGTATACAGTGCCTTTTACAATGATGTGCTTCAAAGCACTTTACAGAAGAATACAGTAATACTGAAATGTAAAAAAATAACTACATCTTCACATTCTGCTTTAAAACCATTTTTAACAGCACAGAGGAATATGGGGTCCTGTGAATTAATTCATGGTGATGAATTGGAAGTAAGGTTACAGCAGACACAAGTGAAGAAAAAGAAAAACACAAGTGTCCCAGCATCGTGTCTTTTGTTAGACAACATTCGTACTTCAGACATCTCGTTCACCAAAAACTGGTGACACAGTTCTTGTCCAGCAGGCCACCTGACCGGGCACCTGCCCTGGCACTGCTACCACCTGGCTCACCATAGCACCATCCATCTGAACGCACATCAGAAGGAGACACATTCTCTACATCTTAAACTACCGCAGTCAGAGACCACCACACCATCCCACACACCACCCACATATCTGGCTTTGAAGGTACAGTCCACGGGGGGGGGGGGGGGGGTAGTAATCAGCAAAAAAAACCAACCAACATATACCCCAGTTTAAAAAACCCACACCCCCCCCGTTGTTTTAGGGCGGATTAGTACATCATAAAAAAAAAAATTTTACGCCCGGGT